>SCLH01000329.1:215308-236408 GCA_004367855.1 Oikopleura vanhoeffeni | reverse complement strand
CAAGCAAAACTAAAACGGAGTAATTTTAAAGGAATTTTAGGGCTTTCTGATTTTATTTTTTGAAGCCCATTTTTGAATAAAGAGCAAAGTGGTTTTCGTCCTTTTGAATATTCAAACTGGGGCGTTGAGTTTTGATGAAAAATGCCTCAGTGTCAATACGTTCGAAATAGTTGTTTTATATTTTTTGTCAAAATTTTAAAATGTGATTGTAAATGTTCATAGACTAGTCGATCTTTTTGTGCTGGTTTGAGATACTGATATGAGTTTTCCCTTTTTATTTTGGCAAGACTTTTTTTAAAAATTGGCAGTTGGTTTTATGCTCAAAAACTTCGCCTCCTCGGCCGGATTGACCGTGTTCGTGAATACGGTGATGTAAGGGTCGGAGACTCATACCGATATAATCGACCTTGCAATCACAAATAAATTGAGATACATTCTGGGGTATCGAAAACAACACAAGGTTTTGTGCTTTAGCTGACCGACTAAATAGCTGGCTCACTTTCACAGTTTTCAGTGCGACATTCACATTGAAATTTGGCAAAACATTTTTCATTTGTTGAATTAATTTTTACAAAAAGTTTCTGTGTTTGCACACGTATATTTTAGGGAGAGAGTTGCCATCTATTTTAGGTTTTTCTGGTTTTTTATCATAGAGAAAAAGTTTCATTTTCTGATCAAGGAGAAATTTAGGGTACTGATTTCTTAAAAATATGTTTTTAACTCGATTCAGGCCTTCCCTTAAATAAAAATCATTTGAACTTGAATCGGCTACGTTGTGAAATTGAGTGAATATGTTAGAAATTAGATATCTTTTTGCATGACTGCTTTTTGATAGTTTTGGAAGATAGTTTCATCTCCAAAATTTTCTGAAATTTTTGAACTCAATTTGGCCGTTTTCAACAAAAAGTTCACAGTCCAAAAATATAAGACTATTTTGAGTCATTTTTTTCAAAAGTGAAATTGAGGTTATGTCCCAAGTGTTGATTTTTTTCAAAAAATTTCTTAAACTGCCTTTTTTGATAATTACGCAACAGTCGTCGGCGTAGAGTAGCCAAGATATAACATCTCCACTTTTTTTCAAACTTTTTTAACGACATCTGTTTCCAACATATGAACAAATAAATTTGATATAATACTAGAAAGACAACTTCCCATAGCTAGGCGTTCAACTGACGAAAAACACCTATTCTAGTGCGAAATATACTAAATTTCGTAAGAGTATGTTTCATGAGTTTCAAAAAATTCAAGCGAGTGGGTAAGGGTAGAATTTTGCCTTCAGAATCTAATTCTTCAGGAAAAAACTTTTTTGGATTGGCAAATAAAAATTTAAAATTAAACTTAAAACTCTGTTAACATTCACGGAAGGGTAGAGTTTTTTAATGTCTAGGGACATTAACTCGTGTTTCTCGGATCGAATTTTATTTTTTCTAGCATGAATTTAGCTTTGAATTCCTAAGTCGAATTTACGAGAGATAAGAACACTCTTTTTTAAAAAATTGGCATTTGTGAGTAAAATTTATTTCCGGCTTTTCAAATTTAAATATTTTACATTCGAAATATTCTTACCAATTGTTTCTCTAATCAGTTTTCGAAATTCTACGAGTTCTTTTTCGATTTTGAAATTGTGAATTAATTCAAATTATTCATTCAAAATAGGTCGCCCAATTTTCTATCATATTCTTCCATAGTAATGTAACATAAATTTGGTGATTTATCTACCAAAAAAATAGGCTTTTTATTAAGTTTTTTGAAATCCCGAAATTCTTTAACTCGGGGATCTACAGTGTAACTGTTTTTTATGTTTTGTACAGCAATAAATGAATGACATTTAACTGCTTGAATTTCGGTTTCTGAAAATATTTTCAAAATCTGCTTGTTTTAAGAATTTTTCAAAAGATCGTTAATTTCAATAAAAATTTCGTTTCTGGTTGTGATCCACCAATAGCTGTATTCTCCCAAACTGTAAAAAATCTTGTATATTTTGAGGTATCTCGTGATCAGTGAGATTAATTATTTTCAATTTATTTACCGGAAATTCTCCTTGACTTGATTTAGAACTTTTTTCTAATTTTTTTTGACCTAATTCATCCCTATTTTTTTCAGATTTGACAACTCTTTTCATAATTTTAGATTTTACGTTTTCGAAATTAGTACAGTTATTTTTTAATTTTTCTAGATTAGAATTAACTTCAGATTGTAGATTGTACAGGTTTTTGGTATGTTTTTCTTCTCTGCAAAAAGGTTATTTCTTTCCATTTTTTGATACTGTTAGGACTACATTGCTCTTTATTAACTTTCTCCTTGCAATTTTTCCAATTTTAGCAAAACGTGGTGTTTTGTGGTTTTGCTGACACTCAGTTATTAAACTGAAGTGATTTTTCAAGCCGACGAATTCTTTTTGCTGTTTTCAACAGCTTGAACTATGCTTCGGTTCTTCTCCATTTTTTATCTTATTAAGTTTTCAGATAGCTGAAACTGAGCACAAATATCCGGTTAATAAAAAAATTGTGATTTTTCTTAAAGGTTACTGAAATTTTTAACATTTTTATTGTGTTATTTATTCTACTAGTTTCGAATTATCTAATTCATTGCAAGAGTTTTACAGTACTAAAATAAGTTTTTCAAGTTTATAAGATCACAGAAACATTTTAATCTAGAGAAAAAGTTTTGGGCAAAAAAAGTACTGAATTGTTTAATTATCAGTTTTCGTCAAAAAATTGGAAACTATGGTCTGATTCGGACCATTTTTCTGTTAAGTCTCCATCCGATTAAGTCGTTTTCAAAAGCCGAATTAAATGAAGTGTTGGCTGAAAAAGTGGTATGAAAGCCTCAGCAAGTACCGTGATAGATACTTGTATTTGAAATTTAGCTGAAAATTCTTTTCAGAAAGTTATATTAATTATTTTCCAAAAAAATACTATCGTCTGTCAGGTCCTGAATTGGGAATTATCAGTTTGAACAAATCTTTAAGCGTAAAACCTTATGTCCATAAATAGTCGCTCGTCTATCAGGCCCAGAATTTGAATTAATTATTTATTACAATTCCCGAGATTGTTGTACGCTCAAAATTGGCCATAAACTCGGCAAATTGCAGGCAACAAAAAGCTTCGCCCTTTTTCAGTTTTTTCGATAGTGAGTCACAATTCTTAACCTTTTTATTTTTGTAGTTTGAAAATTAAGTACTAAATCAAAGATTCATCATGCTGTAAACGTTAGTTTAGCATGACAGATCCTTACTACCCTCGAAACTACTATTCTAGGAAGTACTTTTTTGTTGGCAGTTTTTATTTTGAGTTTTGATGCTAAGTTTTCATAGCAGTAAATTTTCTGAAATTGCAATGAATTCTGCGTCAGATAGGATATCGAAATTAAATTTTGAATACAAATTTAAATTTTTTAATTTTTCTGACTATAATTTTATTTGAACATTTGACTAGACCTGTGAAGGACAACTGAGAGGTTAAATCAAAATTATTTGCTAACGTTGGAGGGGGAGTAATTGCCTGCGCAGAAATAATACTCGAAAAAACGTATTTTGAAAATTGAGGGGCCAGTCACGTTTTGGAAGCTCATGATTGCGATAAAATAACCACATTATCTAGATTTTAAGCGCTATGAATTTATTTCGAAAAAAATTTTGAGTCAAATTTTGCAGATACTATGGGCGGAGTTACATCTTTAATTTTCCAAACAGAAAATTTTGAACGTCATTTCCGGCGGAAGTGACTATCAGTACGACCAACTTTGACCCTGACTCTACGCCTATTGGCTCAAATATTTCTTTCCGGTGGTTAATGTATTTCTTGTTTTTTAATTTAGCGTGATACCGACTAAAAAACTACGTTTTTGGTCAATTTTTCGTTGATCATCCCCTTAATCGGTTTCCATGAGTACACCCGAAAGTGTCCGAAGTTATATTTTTTTTTTATTTCAAAAACTGCAGCGAAATTTTCGCCTCGAAAACTATTTTTCTTTATTTCAACAGATAATTTTTTTCGCTCAGAAAATAAGATTCGTTATTCAGAATGAAAACTTTAATATAACTTTAAGGGGGTTCTATAGGCCAGCCAGACTTTCTTCGAGGCTCATAACTTTTTATTGCTACATAATTAAAATCATAAAAATCTCTGGATAATAGTTCATAATCTTGTGAACAAACTTTTGCTGTACATTTTCAAGATCGCATTTAGAACCAACCGTAAATGAGGTTAACCGGGAGCAATTAATTTTATTTAAAAGTCGTAATTTGTTTCCGTCCTATATCGGAAAATATTCAAACTCACACATAAGTTGTGAAATAGCATAGCAAAAAAATGAATGCGCTCGTTTTTCGATTTTATCTTAAAAATTTCTTGAATATGCGGAAGGATTATTTTTTGGTATTTAGGCCACATACAGTCGTATTTTTTCTACATGTCAGTTACAAAACTATTTCAACAATGTTATCACAGATTATCCTGACAACTTGGGAGAAAATGACTGCGCTCGAATTTTCAATATCATTTTTTAACTCCCAGATTTTGAGCTCAGATCATCGTATCAAATTTTTCAGTAGTATCAAAAGATTTGCAATATCATGTTTTGAAACGGGATTATAAACTATGGCCAAATTATTACAGTTCACGCGCAAAGCAAAAAAATATTTCTCATTTTCGACACTCAGAAAAAAATTTCAATATTTTTGGAAAGTTTTGAATTTTTTTACAATTTTTTTAAAAATTCATATAACGAAACAGGCCACGTTGAGAGCAGGAATCGTGCAATTAAATTGACAAAACTACGATTTCGGAAGATATGGACTGCCTAAAGATAAAAATGAAAAGTGGATTTTTATTTTACAGACGTTTTCTATAAAAAATGTTTTAATTTGTTGAATTACTGGCAATTCCTAGGGGACTTTCGGTTAACCCTCCAGGCATATAGCCTTTTGAAAGGCTAAAGTTACTTTAAATCAGTCAAAAATGATGGAAAAAATGATCGCAGAAATTTCTCTTTTCATAACATTTTAAACAAGATAGGAAAATTTGGTAAAAACCATTTGATTTCTCATGGCCGATTTAGATATAATGATATCTATTTTTATTTAAAATATCAATTTAAAGACCAGAAAATAAAATTGAAGGGACGAAAATTTCAAAATTCTAGAAAAATTTCTAGAGGAGATAGGAAGTTTGTTAAAACCATTGATTTCTTAATGGCCGATTTAGTTATAATGATATCAATTTTTATTTAAAATATCAATTTGAAGACCAGGAGGGTAAAATTGAAGGGACGAAATTTTCAAATTCTAGGAAATTTCTAGAGGAGATAGGAAAATTTGATTAAAAACCATTGATTTTCTCATTGGCCGATTTAGTCAAGAAACTAATTTTATTTGAAGTCAGTGTCCCCGATGGCCATAGAAGGTCGCCTTGGCCCACCCCCTTAATTTTTTTTGAATTTTGTCCCACAGCGCTAGAATTTGACTGTTGCGTAACGAAACCCGTGTTTTTTCAAGATTAATAAAAGAGGCTTTTTTTGTTCGAGGTAGTTTACGTTACAATTTGAGAACGGAGTTTGAGGGACCAATCCGTTACGGAACAAAATATTCTTAAATTGTTGGAAATCACAAATCTGTTTGACAATATCTCGTTTCCGTCCTCAGCATAGCGGAAAAACTACCAGGGTGACTTTTAAGAAAATTATCATTAATAAGTTCCGAGACTTAAGCACTCGCGCCAATAAAATAAGATCATAATGGTTTTACAAAGTTCCTTGAAAATTGTTCAGTTTTTTGCGAACCCCTTTTTTCAGACCATTATTGATAAAGTTGAACAGCATTACTGTGGACTGTGATTGTTGGAACAAACTCTTATTATGAATGATCAAGCTCCCGATGATGCCATTGACCAAATTGATCTTTTTAACTGACGACGACTTTGAAGGATTCCCAAATATGGATCTTGCAAATTTACCCAAAATTCTAGAAGAATTACCCTATTGTCCAATTCAACGATTATCAAATTTGGCAATAAAGAAATTCTAGATTTATCGAAGATGCAACGTTATTTACTGAAGTTTCCTATTGAGATTAGTACCCGAAATTAAATTTGAAGGTGTGACTCTTGAAGATTCACCGATTTGAGAAAGTTGACAGTATATTTTTTTATTATTTAAGGGGGTACGCGTCATGAATTGATCAAACAAAAAGTGTTCACAATTTTATTTTCATGTTTCATCTGGAAATACCTCTTTACCGAATTTTCTGTTAATCTAGGATGTGCGGGCTGAGGGAGCCAATCCTGACACTCCTAAGACCCCTCTAGCCACTCATGGGCCACTTTTCAGCTCGCCACATTAGTCCGAGGACTATGAACAACTGTGGTCTACTATCAGGCATGCAGGAATCTACATCTACGTCAGGAAGTACTTTTTTATCATTTTTTAAAAATTCTTGGTTTTTAGCATTTATCAAAATTTTGGATTTTAAAACAGTTCAAAGTTCCGTTTTCAAAAACAAAAAACACAGAAATTAACCTTTAGATAGTAACAGCTCTCCGCAAACTCATCTCCTATTTCATTTTGTAGGTTTAAGATTTGTAACTTAAAAAAGAATCCAGTGAGGAGTAAGCTTTGCGGCGGAGTCTATTAAAATTATCTCGAAAACTCGCTTTTGCAGAATCTAGAGCGCGAATTTATCACAACAATTCTGAAACTATAGTACTTCAGGGGGTACTGATCGGTTCACAGATTCTCTGAAAATTTGATAGCAGACTAAAACGGCAAAAAAATGACGACTGGAAATATAATTTTTTATTTTTGATCACAATGTTCGGCCAGGCGGCGCGTTCAAAGTCGGGAAACGCAGATAACTTTTTTCTCATTAAGTTTACATCGGCACGACAAAATTGAAAGACCAAAGTGATTCGTAATTATTCCGGCTAGGAGATTTTCCGTACAGAATTTTGAAATTTGACTTAGTTCGGGAGATAAAAAAATTATCTCGGGAACTAAAAAGAAAATTTGGAAATTTTTCATCGGCTGGATAATTGTATGAAATATGGCCATTTTTCTATCATAAAAATAAAAATCATCCGTGTGGTTACTGAGTAACATGCATTTGCCTTTGGTAAAAATCTGAATAATAATACATTATGCTAAAATAATATTATTCGAGTCTTTATCGGTGCGGACAGAAAAATATCTGAATTTTGTACTTTGATTGCAATTCGTATGAAAATTTGCACGTTTTTTTTCGGTCTATTTTGTTTAGACATTTCGCTAGTTCGTTCGGGCATTTTTTAATCAACTTCGCACTGGTTTTGTTGCTTAATTTTGAAACTTTCCATTTCTGCGTTAAGAAAGTTGCATTATATTTTGATGTGTCCCGATTTTGTTTCATTATATTTATAACGTGCAGTCGCAAAACTAGGTTTCTGTTCACCCTTGATCTTATATTGTGGCTTCAATTTTTCAGTCATGTATTTGACCAAAGGATTTGAATGAAAAGCTCATTATGGGACGTATAAAATTTGAGAATATATGATCTTCTGAGTTTCAAAATTGTAAAGATTGATTTCACGGTCCAGAGACTTAAAAATCCTGTGTCTAATGGACTTATCAGGTGTTGTTCTGAAGACAATACTCTGAGTTCACTTAGCGACTTCTGTTGCAGTTTATCCTTTTCTTTCTTTGTACCCCCCCATAATTTCAAATTAGAAAAGTGGAATTTTTTCGTCTTTTTTTGTTACGTTTTTGTTCTCTAAGTTTTGGCATTTGAATTAACTTCAAAAAATCATATTTATAGAAATCTCTCTCTTTTTTGATTTAAAAAATGGAAACAAATTTTTTTTGGTCAAAAACTTCAAATTTATTGGAAAAAAACCCCGAAAGAAAAAACTGTAGTTGGTACAGGACGAGAATTTTGGAATGAGCATCGGGGTGAATTTACAAAAGAAACCTTTTGGCGATATTTTTTTGACAACCGACATCATCTGGTGGAGTAAAGAACACTTTTTAGCTCTAAAAACGGCGAATTACAATTTTTTGGTCATCGAAATATTTTTATCTACAGTTTGATGATTTTTTTTGATGGCGATTTTAGAAACAAACATTTTTAAAGTATTTTTTGAATAAAGTTAAACTTTTATAAAAAATGTTTTAGTTCCACTTTTTTATTAATTTTGTTCAATCTTTTCATATATTACCAGTATTGCAAAGTTTTCGAATAACTTTGCTTAATTCGATCAAAATTCTACACCGGAATAAAAGTCCAAAATTTTCTAAGGAATCTAACCTACAAAAAATTATTTTAGTCTGATAACCAGTTTTCTGAGAAAATGTACCTAAGTGGACAAAAATTCACATTTTTAAGGTTATCTAGTGTATTTTAACTTTTTTCAAAAAACTACGCCGGAGTATTATTAGCTTAATTTTATTAGCTTTATTATTGCAAAAAAAAACTTGATCTGATGAGTACTTAACTCGTAGACTCGATTTCCGGCAAGTAGTCGCCATCCACCATTTAATCGCATTTTACGACGCATCGTCAATTATGATTCATTATTATTTTATAATAAAATAATGATGAATCATTTTCGAACATATTTTAAGTGTCGCCACCGAGACACCTACGCCAATTCATCGGGGTACTTTCCTATTTTCATTTTAGTCAAACTAATAGTGAAAATAGAAAAGACCACCGGTTTGTTAAAAACAAACAAAAAATATAAATAGTTTTTTAATAATTATTTTAGGGTTATTTAATTACCTCAGAGAAAACGAAACTTCCCGCTCGCATCCGACTTCCTGCTTTTGACTCCGTGCCGGAACTGGACTTGTGGCGCCGCCTAGCTTCCCGCCACCGGAACTGGATACTGGAGCAATTGCCGGGACTCAATCTCAACCTGCCAAGCAGCCGAGCCTTAATTAGTAATTTAATTACTATTTCCTTTTACCCCACCTGTAACCCCCCTTTTTATTCCCCGTTTCCGCTTTCCTTTTATTTTAGAAATAAAAGCACCGGAAACTATAAAATCGGAGCTACAGGCTCATAATACGGATTAGTTTAGAAAGTAGTCTCACGGTCATTATACGGCCCAAGTTTGAAACAGACCAGGGCGCACCCTTTGCTTACTCGGGCGCTTTTGTCTGCTTCAAACGACCGGAGACTAAATTCTAAACCTGCCCGGTCGCTTTAAGATTATTTCAGCAGGCTTTAATTTGCAACAGGCTTAGGCCAGCAGTTTAAAACGGCTCTAGATCGATACCGATAAATCGAGCCTTGCCTTTTCATCAATAAACTTTCTGTTAGTCTCCCGGGCAGCCCTGGCGGACTAGCAGAAACGGCTACCAAACTTACACTACGGACGTGGTGTCTGAAGTTTCTGTATTTAATACAGTAGAACTCGCTTCCCGAAGACTATAAGTTCGGTCAGTTGTTTATTTTTGATTAGTTTTAAAAATCAAGATACTCCTTTTTGAAGTTTTTAAATAAAATAAACATTGCGGTTTGATTTTTATAAAGAAAAAACAAACTCAAAATGATTTTAGCATAAGACTTAAAACCTTAAGCTGCAAAATACGGTTTTTTCTTTTAAAGAAAAAACAAAATTTAAAACCTATAAATCAAAAAGATCAGATCTTTTCAAAAATTTTTCACATATTTTTTATAACTTTGGAACACGGTTTTTATTGAAAATAAAAATATATATAAAAAATAACCCGGTGATGACGGGTTCCAGTTATAAAATGGAGAAAATGCGGCTTGAACAGGTACTCCCGATGAAAACGGGGCCTGGGACCGCAACTTTTTTAGCTAGTAAGCAAACGCTGTGGCCTATTGATTTGGCAATTTGTAACACCGCTCAATCTGACGGTTATATAAAACAATGGTTAGCGGGAGTAGCTAGAGCCACAAAAATGTGGTCCGAAAAACAGAGCAAAGATTACGGGTTCGATTTTTCCGAAATAAGTTGGACTTGGCGAATAGATCGAACACGTAATCTCGCCCTTTTTGAAGCACCTGACAATACGTGGGGGATACCAGATGGCGACGCCATGCTTTTTGAATGGTTTCAAAAAGGTCGTTTTTTAGATACCGAATTAGAGGATATGACCATGACGTCTAGACCCGAAGGTCAATATGATTATGGGCTTCCGGGGGTACCAGACAGTGATATCGAAAAACGCATAATTCAATATTTTTGCGGTCCCAATAAGGGAAATAAGGTTGAAAATCTAGAAAAACTTTTTGACCCCGAGGTCACCGAAAAATTGCGATCATGCGTTAAAAATGGTTTTGAATTAATTTTAGATTTATTACCAAAACCTTGGTCACAAACTTTTTTTCGAGGTGGATACCCAAATTGGTCGGCTTTTAAAAATGTCCTCATTGGCCAAGTTGTAAAAACCAAGCGTTCAAAACCTTGCCTTTTACAACTTCGTGGCATTTTTTCGGATGTGGGCAAAATCAATAACTGTAAAACAGACAGTTTGGTTTTGGCCATAGCCGAGGAACTCGAGGAGCATTTTAGAACCTATGATAAAGTAACATACTTATCAGAAAGTCAACATTTAAAAAGGACTTTTAAAGGCACGGAACAGTATACTCCCCTGTGGAATCACACAGCAATTATGTTCACTATTTTGAACCTATCAAATAGCGAATTTTCAAAAATTTTGAACCGACTAGCCACTCATTTATCTAAAGAACTCTGTGAGTTAGATATAAATGACGTTCTGGGGCATAAAACTTTTGTTTATGACCTCATAGATAAACAAAAAGGGGCAACCCTTGCTTTTGATCGCGATGAATATCGCCAGGCCTTTTTAGAAGGGCCAGAAAATGTCGTTAAAAGGTATAACGATCTCATTTCGAATAATATGAGACAACATAACCGCCAAATGCCGGCAGGTAAAAACCAGGGAATCGCGCGCATGAATTCCGCATCCAATGACCCATCAAATGAGCCAGAGGATGAAAGTTTTACTTTTAATTTCGCAAATTTGGAATGCGACGATTTCGAGGTTTTAGAGGCCGAATGTGCCTACCTGGCGGCATTTTCGCGAAAAAACGAGCCCCGTTTCCAGCAGCGAAGATCTAAGATCAAAAATGCGCTGGATAAACGAGGGGGAAACCGGTACCGCCCACCTGCTCGGCAGTCACGTGGACCACCGCGCGGGCAACCGCGTGGTCAACCACGTGGTGGCAGATCAGGGGGTAGAGGCCGATCCCGCGGTTATGGAAACGGCCCTTATAAACAAGGAATACGGCCCGCCTCTAGAGGGGGCTATAGACAAGCAGAAATGACCCCAGAGTTTGACCATAATGAGGGACAATTTGACCAACAAGGGCAATATGGAAACGCAGATTTCGATCAAAGGACCCAAGGTTATCAAGGTGAGTCAAAAAAAGAAAATTTTTCTCCAGAAATAAATTTACCTTTTCAGAATGGAACCCATGAGCCAGAACGAACGATACAGGCTGAAAAACACGATTTTAGATCTATTTCTGCCCTGTATAAATATAAGGAAACCGCCTATTATAATAAAGTTTTCGAAAAACGCGAAAATTGTAGTCCTAGAATTTTAGCAAAATTAGCAGGAATACCAGTAATTGCAGTAGTTGACACTGGGGCGGATACCAGTCTTATACATTTAGATTTGATAAAAAAAATACCGGCATCAGCCCTGACATGGGGAAACCCAAATAGAGTACCTAAAAAGGCAATTTCTTGCACAGGAGGATCTATTACATTACATGAAAAACCGGTATCTTTTTCTTTAAAAATTCAAAATTTTAAACTCAAATTCGTGGACGCAATAATTTTTACAAATAAAACCGCTAATACTGACCAAATACTTATAGGAAATAGCGATTTGGCAGTAAATGAAATCGAATACAAAATAAAAAATAACAAAACCTCGTTGAGGCTAAACGGTCAAGAAGTGCCTTTTTTTACAGAACTTAAAGTTCTAGGCTATAATGGGTGGGCACCAAAGGTGCACCAACAAAATAATAAAACTTTTCAAAAAAGTTTCGAAGAGGGACCGGAGAAAACCGGTATAAATAATTTAAAAACAGGAGATTTCCAAGAAATCAGGGAGCGTTACGCAACCCAAAAAAATATTAGAGAATGGGTAATCACCTGTGATGTAAGACCCGGTTTAAAAAACCGGGTGAAAATTGAGAAACCACCAATTCCTGAAGATGCCTGGTCAAACCAGGCAGAGATTGGGGAAAAGATTGACCATGTAAATTTTGACCAAATATTTTCTGAAAACACAGGTCAAACGGCAATCGAGGTATTTCCCAGGTGGTTGGATATTATTAGCACAGCTAACCCTAAAATAAATACTAAAGAAATTTTAGTAATCTCACATCCGGAGTCAAAACCACTTTGGCAAAGGAAAATGGAATTTTTTCTCGCGAACGCGCGCGCAACTTTTTCGCTTGACAAAGTGAAATTTGACCCTGAGGGATCTTTTAAAAAATTAAATAGAAAAGGGGACGAGGGTCTAGAACAAGAGCTTAAATCCATTATGGAAAAACATAAAAAAGTTTTTCGCATGGATATAGGCACGGTACCCAATAAAAAGTTTCAAGTAAATGGGGAAATTTATGGAGAGCTATGTACAAATACGTGCAGAAATTATTATGCCTCTATGAACCCCCAGACCCTAGATGCTTTAAGAGCCAAATTAGATTTGGAGGTAGCGCTAGGTGTTCTAGAACCGGCTAACCAAAGCATAGTCAAAAATATATTGCCAATCTTCGCAGTGGGCAAAAAGGGCGAAGATGGCAATATAGTTTTGAACAGTTCATCAGTTAGAATTGTGGCCAACTGTGCCACTAATGTAAATGGGGCAACTGTATATAAAGCCCGCCAAGCGGACGATATCCCAGAGGTAATTAGAACAGTTACCCCTTATACAAAAGATGGTTATGTAATAGTACTGGATTTAACCCAGTCATTTTACTCATTCCAACTCGCCCCGCATTTAAGGCCGTATTTTGTGGTTCAACACCCGGACTACGGCCTATTCCAATACACAAAAATGCCCCAGGGGTGGATACAATCACCTTCACAGCTGCGCTGTTTTCTACAACAGATTTTGTGGAAACACCGCCATAATGTACGTCGCTATATGGACGACATTATCATTTTTGGGAAAACCCGAGAAGAGCTCGTAAGATCATTTTCAGGGGTTTTGGCCACTCTTGAATACCATGATCTTAGGGTTAACGGGAAAAAGGTGACGGCCCTAGGAACTTCGTACAGTATTCTAGGACGGAGAATCGAAAATGGCCGAGTTTCTGCATCCCCCCACATAATAGAAAACCTAAATAAATTGACACCAGAAGGCATAGTAACGGTTAAAAATCTTAGAGGGGCAATCGGCCTAATGTCCTTTATCTCAGAATTTTGCCCATATTCGGCTATGGTCCTAGACCCAATTAGAAAACTGGCTACCGGTAGCAGCAGTGACCGGGTAATATGGAGCGAAGAATCCAAATTGCATTTTAAAAAAGCAATTGAGGTTCAAAACGAATTAATGGCTAAAAGTCCAATTCGTGATGACTTGGACCTAATCCTCTCTGTAGACACAAGTTATGCAGGAACCGGAGCAGTTTTGTACCAGTTCGACCCAGTCGAAAATAAACGACTTTTTAACGGATTTTTTTCAAAAAAACGAACTACCGGTATGAATAAAACTCTTCCGGGTTCCTGCATAATTGAGCTGCAAGGGATCTGTGCAGCCATGTTATATTTTTTGCCTCATATAAATAACAGTGCCCATAGGGTAACAGTCCGGACAGATAGTAAATCAACGGTTATGTTGTACGAGCGAATGCGCAGAGAGGGAATCCCATCAGACACAAATCTGAAAATAAACTCCCTGTTTGCGCAGATGCTCGTGCAAAGTTTCCGTATGATCCATGTGGCCGGAAAGGATATCCCCGAAATTGATTTTATGTCACGGCACCTACCTTTCCTTAAAGAAAACCAAGGTCAGCCAGAATGTGACCGGAACTGCCCAGTTTGCCAAGCTGTCGATCTAGAATCCACAGCAGCGGCCTTTTTTAATAGAGTAGCATTCCTATCAAACGAAATTGACACCCAGCTTGAAAGGGCGGAACCAGATTTCCAGGAAACAATATCCTTCAATCAGTTGCTTTCTTTTTTCAGCGATATTGAGGGCGATATTTCGGATTTCGAGTCTGAAAATATAGAATTTAGACGAGCAGATGGTTCAGTCGCTTTCGGGCCTAAAAACCGGCTGGGGGCCTACGGGCCAAACGCGAACCCCCTTAAATTTTGTTTCGCAAAAAATATCCCAGAAAAAGTAAACCTACGCGCTTTTTCAAAAGTTGACCATAACCTAGCGCAATTACGCCAAGATTTTGGTTTATTACGGGATTGGCAAAGTGCCGATAATTTATATCGACAGGCACGTGTCCTAATTCTAGAAAAACAAAGGGGAGTAGTCATAGACCCCGCGCGACCAAAAAAATTTCCTGCGCTCAGTACAATGTTTCGCACCAGGATTGTAGATGACCAGGGAGTTATATGTCTAAAAAAAATGGACAAAGTGTCCGATGTAGAAAGGGACATTGTGGACCTCCCGCAAAAACGGGCGCGGGACATTGCACAAGCGGCCCACAATAGTTTGGGACATACCAGCATAAATCAATTATGTCTGGTCTCCGAGAGATTTTTCAAAGTAACAGGCCTAAAAATCGCTATTATGGCCAAGGTCAACTCTTGTCAAGGATGTTTGATGCTCAAAAATGACCCTAAAATTTTTAAACCAATGAAGGAAATAAAAATTCCAAAGGCAATCGGGGAGGTAATTCTGATAGACGAATTACACCATTTCCAAACACCAAAAAAGGGTGATAAAAATTTTTCAGGTAAATGGAGATGGTTGTTTGCTACAGAAAGCATCTCCCGATTTTCGAAATTATATGTCATCCCAGGGGACACCATGACTACAGTTAAATTAATAAAATTATGTGGTCAAATACGGGATGATTTTTGCGAACGACTTCTGGACACCACAGAAGTGGTGTTTCGTTGTGACAATGCGTCACCTCACGCTGGTGCTAAGGACCATGATACCCTTAAAAAGTTAGGCGTTAACCTTTATATGCACCCAAGCACCAGCGCGAGTAAAAACGCAATCCCAGAACTAGACGGTAGGTGCAGCAAAATAAATAAATATATTAAATTATTTATGGCTGAGCCAGATGCAGACCGCGAATCAGTAGCTAGAAAAGCCGCAAAAAAATATAATCACCTGCGTGGGGCTGAAGGCTGGACTCCGTCTGAAATTTTCTTTTCGACACTCCAGCTGGAAAATCAGCCGTTTTTACTACCTATTGATCGATTAATTTATAAAATAAAATTAGCTCGAGCAAAGTCTCGAGAAAGCAAAGATAAACTAGCCCTAAATAAAATGCACCGGGAACCCCTTATAATCACACCCTACGAAAATAACTTGGAATATGGGATACCGGGAACATCCCCATTAAAAATGGGAGATGTAATAACTATCGATAAAAATTTCGATAAAAATGATAGAAATATATTTTTTAAGATAGTCCCGTCAGATAGATTCCAAACCGGGATAGACTGGGATTCCCAGCTAATACATACGGTAAAATTAGGGGTGCGCACACACAAGAATTATATATGGCATTTTACAGCCATATCGCGCATAATGGATGGGACTAAAAGCTACAATCGCTTAAAATTCCCAATTATTAAACTTCCCATAAAAATATCCCGAAGTTATAATATCCGGGAAATGGGAAATGAGCAAATAAATGTCGATCCCGGAATTCAACCTTTGGCCCTAGCCGAGCCACCAGTACGATTAAATGAGTCACTGGATAGCGGGATCGGCTCAGTCCCACCCACATCCGTTAACCCACCTTCTGTCGCACCACCATCTGTACTTCCAGATATCACGGAAGTATCATTTTCGAGTGAAAATGAGGACACAATAAAACAAAACGACAGTGTTTTAGAGGCAGACGAATCAGTGGGTGAACTGACAAATCGGGATCTCGAAGATACTCCCGAAAAAACAATAGTCCCGATCCCCGAAAAATCGGGAATTTTCAGTCCCGACCGGGAATATTTAAATAAATTTCTTCATATCCCGGAAATTCTAGAACAGGACCATGAATTAAAACCACAGGATAAAACCTATCTAAGCGATGGTACCTATACACAATTAAAATATTTTCCGGGAATAAGGTCCAATGAAGAGGACGAAATGCATTTAGAAATTGGGGAAGAATTCCGAAAAAGAGCAGCCCATAGGGCAAAACTCGCTTTATATCAGGAATCTACTCCCCTCCCGGAACGAAAACCGGGTTTTTCCCCTCCCGCAAATAAAAATGTCCCAGCTACCCAAAGGATCTGAAAGACATTAAAGCTAAAGTCAATACACGACCATTAATAGCGATCAAAAATATGCGGAAACAAGGAGTAATAAGTAAAATTACGTATTTTGAATAAATATTTACAAAGTAAAATTATATAAATTAAAAAAAAATAAAAGATTTTATAAAAAATCAAAATTAAAAGAAACTTATTGTGAATAAAAACTAAAATCAGAATTAAATAAAGTGCACATTTTAAATGTGATCACAATTTTATTTTTTGTTAGACAAAAAGCAGTGTTTTAGAAACAAAATAAAAATATTTTGCAGATACCCCACTTCTTCTAAGACATTAACAAAAATCACCATCATCTGAACCGGCTAAGCCGGAATCAATCAGTTGATGGGGAGAAATGTTAATCTCTGAAAGACCAGGTTTTCTGCCCTTAAGGACGGCCCGTGCTTTAACAACGGGAACACTTCCCGTTAAACCGGGAAGTGAGTGAGAAAGGGAATCTTGGACTCCCATCTCACTAAAACCGGCCAAAAGCGCAGAAGAGACTGGTTCAAGGTTTTGTGGGGTACCTCCAAAAGCTTCTAAAGCAGCAGAAACGCCTTGAGATTGAATCTCAAGGATATCAGGCGAACCTAGAGTTTTTTCTGGACCAACCACAGACATCAGCTCATCAGGAAAAGAAACATCATCGTCATCGCCTGAAAAGATTTTTGATTATATGTTATAAACACAAAATTTTTTTTTCAAAAATCAAAAGGCATCAAAATAATTTTTTCTCAAATATTTTTTAGAGAAAAAAGAAAAATTAAGTTTTTGATTTTCAATTTATATATGAAAATAAATATGAAATAATCACCTGCTTCTAGATTCAATAGAACATGCCAATCGGCAACTATCGACTTCAACTCCGCGGAAATCATTTCCATTTTTCTCCGACAGACCTCAGGTTGAGTCGGCGGCACGTTTAGGCGTAAAGGTTGGGGGAGACGGGAGTTAAACTCGAAAACATTTTCGGAGGGATGGTCTGACAGCGAATGATCGGGAATATGTCGAAAATTCCCACGGCCACGGCCTCTACCACGAAAATGTCCACGACCACGTGACTAAAAAATAAAGAATCAATATAAATTATAATATTTTTTAGAAAAAATAAAAGTAATTTTCGCAATTTTTTTCACGAAAGTTTAAAATTTTTTTTCTTTCCCCTTTTTATAAAATATTTAAAATAATCACCTGTCCACGACGATATCGATCAACACCAATTTTCTTTCGAGAAATATGGCGATCACGTCCCACGAGGTTCTTTCCAACTCGATCGTAAATTTGGATTTCCTCCAAAAGGGCAGAAACGGGACGGTTATGAACATCCCGTAAATGAAACAGCAATCGTCTGATCCCGGTGACCAAAGTTTGCTGGATATTTTTCGAAGCACCCCAAAGTCCGACCAAAGGTACATGCGTGCAAACAAAATTACCCGAGGTACTCTCAGAACCCGACCGAAGCTGATTGGTCATATTGTGTACCTGCAGAAAATGAATCAAATTAACATAAGATTCTTTTATGTAGGTAAGCTCTTCAATATGACCAACCAACTTGAGTTGAGGGCCAGCATTCTGAGACCCAAGAATTTCACGCCCTAATTCTAGAGCCTGCTCAGCCATTGAGCATAAAGGTTTGTTGAGGCTATTACGAGGATTCCCAAAAAGTTTCATGATTTCAAAAATCAGCTATTTTAAAAATAAATCAAAATTAAAATTTTTTGATACGGAAACTAAGGCTAGTTAAGAAAAAATCAATTTATTGTTAGCTAAGCTAAAATTTATTTTGGGATAAAAAAGGTTTTAAGTTTTAAAAACAAAAATGCATTCAATGCATACCAATTTTATCCCCACAAAAATTATAAAAAATTAAATAAAATAAATAAATATAAAAACTTACCGAATTAACCAGGATTATTTCAAAAATTTTTCTGATTAATTTCGGCAAAACCCAAGTTTAAATATACAAGCAAACCACGTGATTAATTTTTTGTACTTGGGTGTTTTATTTACAAGAAATTTCATTTTTCAGAGGATATTTTTAAAAATACGAGGAATATGGCAGTAATAATAATATTACATAAGAGGCAAAATAAGCCAAAAAGGGTTGCAACCCACTTTTGTTTTTATATGTCGGTCAGCCCGTTGGCAGCGAGACAAAATTTTTATAAAAGCAAAATACAACCTAAAAAGTTAGAGCCTACGGGAGAGTTTAAATTTAGATTACCCCAGGTAGCGCAAAATCGAGCCTAAGACTCAGGAAAGACCCTATTTCCCTCTATGGCCCGACACCCATTTTATTGATACCTGAGGATAGGGCCGGTGTTTTTTCAACCATTTCTCACCCGTCTACTTTCACAAAATAAGGAGATTTGCTTTTATCAACACGATATACACACAGGAAATAACACGCTATTCTACGGAAATATACAGCTAAAAATTTATACAAAATTTACAATATCGAATTGATTTCGATCAGTAGAAGTTTCGTAAAACAATTCTACGGCTTTAGCTGCTTTCAATCGGCCTAACATCAAGTGGACGCCATTAACAGGGACATAATGGCCTACAAAATTAAAAAAGATTAAAAATTGTTGAAATTTATTTTTTATAAAATGGCATCATTTTTGAAACAATTTATAAAAAAAAAAGAATTTTTTTGATCAACTGGGGTAGCTTAGCGGCTAAAGCAGACCCTTAGGGGTAGGACTCGGGTTCAAATCCCGACCCTAGCAATATATTTTCTTTGAACAATTTTTGACACAAAAATGATGAAATTTTATAAAAAACTAAAATTTTCTAAAAAATAACATTTTTTCAAAAAAATTAACATTAAAAACTTACTTCTCAGAGAAATAATTGGCATTGTAAATTCAACGCCATAATTGACACGAGCCACCCGGTAAATAATGGTCTGACAGGCAGTATCCAATAAATGGTAAAGACCGAATTCCCCAAAATAATCGGATCTTTCCAAAGGACTAATTAGGTCATAAAGCAAATCAAACATAAATTTGCTATGCTTGTATAAACCTAACCGCCATTCGACCCCCGAGACTACCGGTATGTCCTGGTAACATGAGGCACCGGCAGCCAATACATCCAAAACCATCGAAATGGCAGCCATAGTACGATAACCAGTCGACAATTTTAGACTGATGGTGGTACCTATTAAAATATATTTTAAATACATTTTATGGAAATCATTTTTTATAAAATAAAATTTTGATTTTGGATACAAAATAAAAACACCCTAAAAATAATCTGGTTGTTTTTCAAAAATAAAGTGACTCGAAAATGGACTCGCAGACAATAACCTAATAATANAAAAATATTCTTCATTTACGAAAAATAAAGAATAGAAAATGTTTAATTTTTTCAAAAATCAACTTTTATGGCAAAATGTATCGTGGCTAGGTATATTTTTTCAGGCATATTTTTCCTTTTTCGGAGAAAAAAGACTTTACGAGGTTTTTCTCGAGGACCTACGGGTAGTAGCCTTAATAATAATATCAATTGGGATAATTTTCCTGGCATTAAATATTAGTGAAATATATTATGCCAGAAAAACTAACCAATTAGTACGCCAAATATCCGACGATTTTGCGGTGAAACTTGAATTAACCCTCATAGGGGTTAAAGATTTATTAGAGAAGGAATTACCAACAACTAGAGATATTTTTGATGAAACTGATATCTCTGAATCCGACAATTCAATCAATCCCGATTTTGACCCGATACAAAATAGCAAAGCTATCAAGGAAATACTAAAAAGTTTCCACAAAATTCTATTAATAGGAGAATTAAATTTAGCCGAGGCGATGGCTAAAATCTCTATCAAAGATACCGTATCGGCTAAAACAAAATCTACTTTTTTCAAAAGTCTAACCTACGTAACTTTAGTATATAGGGAAAAACTATTGGCTGAATGTACCGGAAAATTTTACGAATACGAAAACGTAGAGGTGGACCAAGTAGGGACATTTTCACAAGGGGCCAGTAGTAACCGCACTAGCAATATCCCAGGAAAAGCCCATCAAAATGGACCACTTAGAGCGGCATGCGCCATCACAAAAAATTTAATAAATAGTTACTACCGCGAAATGTTACCAAATGAAAAACCTTATTTCGAATTTAAAAATCTTATCATAAAAACAGTCGATAATCTCACATACACGTTTGTGAGTTATCACGCGATAATGAGTGAGTTTAAAACACCAGCCACTCAAGACCCAAAAATTCGAGCATTTTTTGGGGTCCTGTTAAAAACGAGATTAGAAGTAGCCAACTTAACATCACGGCTAACAGAGGATTTTGGAATTAAAATTTGTAATGGGGGTTTTCCTTTGCAACATTTTGTAGGTGGTGAGGTATATAACTGGACAAAGGAAGAACCATATGATATTTTTTATCAAAAATTTTTAAAATCAAAAATTACTTCAATAAATCCAGATATAGGCCCTTTTGCCATCGCCTCAAATATTTTACAGGAAAAGGGAGAATCCCCTTTTCAAACTACTTTTGACACCGATTTGATCGAGTCATACGCAGTTTTACCGGCTAAGTCGTTACCTACTTTTCGTGACTGGAAATTTTGATAAAATAGAATTAAGGAAAATTATATTTAATATAATTAAATTTTAGATTTAAAATCTTTTAAAATTCTAAAA
>SCLH01000329.1:192440-215303 GCA_004367855.1 Oikopleura vanhoeffeni | reverse complement strand
AAAACAATTTTTCTGTACAAATTTGTTTTAATTGTTTTAGAAACAATTATTTATCATAAAAACATTTTTACAAATATATACAAACAAAATTTATATTTTTCTAGAATGCCAATCTATGACGCAGCTTTTCTCCTAGAGAAAAAAGTATCACCCGTTTCTGGCAAAATGTTTAACCGATTTCAACGGGCATACATTGGCCAATTTTCTGAGCAAAAACAAAAAGAAAAATACATAGGTTTGGATCAAGGATGTATTGGAGAATACCCACAGAATATTCCGGAGCATCTCCAATAAATAATATTTTTTCCATTAAAAATTTAGAATAATCCTGAAAATAAATAAAAAGAAATATTTACAAAATATATTTTTGTTGACATTTTTTCAAAAATAATAAATTACCTTCAACTGCGGACGCCACAACGAAAGGCGCATTTGAATTGGTTAAATTGAATAATCGGTTGACACCTTTCACTAGGGATAAAACATCCCTTTCCGCATCTAACACTCTTTCCGCAGCGGAAAATTCTAGAGTGATCAACCGTAAGTCATCGCGTACAGGCATTTTCTTTTTCCACCTCAAATCTGCCAAAATGCCATCATCAAGAGGAAATTTCCGGTAAACCAGAATATCCATGCCCCTAGCCAAAGCCATCTTGACAGCCAAAATCGCTGGTAAACCAAGACTAAAAATTATTGTGAAATATTTTTTGGGCTATAAATGACGCAAAAATAAAAATTATTATATATTTTTCTCGTATAAAAAATAATTTCTTACCAATTTACATTTTCCAACGAATATTGGCAGTTGGGGCAGAAATGCTCAGGGGGAATTTCGATTATGTCCAATTTATTCTTTACATCGGCAACCGCCGCGAAAACATGACCACAATAAATGTTTTCTGACGGCACATGGCGGTTCCGGGGATTATCACATGGTAGCCCACCCGGCATGAAAGCCGATAAAGATAATAAATCCTATTTATAAAAAGGATACAAAATAATTTTATAAAAATTCTTTTTAAAAATAATTCTAGAACCAATTTCTTAATTTCAGAATCTTTTTTATATAAATCAACAATTAAAATTGCTATTTTATAAAAGTCATTTTAAATGAACAAAATTACAATTAAATTGTTTCTTATAGTAGATTTATTTTGAACAAATTCATAAGCATTCATAAATTGACATGGTTAATCTGATAGAAAACAAATAACAACTTCAAAATTGCTATTGATAAAATATCATTCTAATGAAGTATAACAATGTGAATTGTTTTTTATTATACATAATTTATATAAAACATACAAACAAGTTTTAAATTTGTTTTTTATACATGACCAAAAAGTCAATTTTGAGTTTAAAAACCAAAACAATTAAATTGCTTTATAAAATTAAGTTTTAAAAAATTATAACAATTGAATTGTTTTTAATTATTTAGACATAATCTTACATAATTTTAAACGAATTAAAATACTAATTTATGAAAAATGTTTAAATGTTTTACATAACTTTGTTTCCATAAATATAATATTTAAAATTGTATTGTACCAATTTAAATTGATAAACGGTGTAAACAAAATAAAAATTATGAAAACTAGTTAAAGAATAATATAAATAAAATTTTATTATGAATTATACAAATATACATATAAAAACAGCGCTAAAACGCTCTAGGAATCGCCTCATCTCAAATCAGAGTAAAAACATTTTTTATAAAAAGCGAATTTTTTAACAAAAAACAAAAAAACTTTGTCGCTAACCTGGACCGATTTTCGTTTCTTGAAAACCTCAACGTCCATTAAATATAGGAAAAATTCGGATACCCTACTCAGGGATGAAAATGCCGCAATTTCTCCAAAAATTTCGGTGAGATAAGGAGCCAAATCGACCAGTGACGAATCAACTAGCTCTGAGGGAACATCGAGATCCCGAGCCAAATCACTATCTAACTCCTCCCCAGTTGTCCCAGATCGTAATAAGTTTGGAGCATGACGTATAAACCAGGGGAGGATAAATGACACGGGAACAAACACGGTTTTCTTCGCAAGCAGAAAATTCTGGTTTAATGGGGAATCGTGTTTGATGTCCTCAGGCCACTCCAAAAATTGCGTAAATAGCGGCAACAGCCCGATAATGTCGCCTTTGTCTTGTCCACTTTCGATCCGCGCCACACGAGTGGTAAACTCCAAATCGACATTTAAGCTCGTGCGAGTTACGCAGTGCTTTAAAAAACCCCGGAAACGCATTTCGGAAAATTCACGGGGAATTTGCCATTCAGGAGCTAGCCAGCAGTCAGGATCGAAGGACAAACGGCCAAAAAGCTCGACCTGTACATCAGTGAAACGGCCAACCTGCGTCTAAAAAATAAAAATAAAAAAAATAATTCAAAATTATTTTTGTAAAATTTTTTAAAAAAAATATACCGAATTATTATTTCAAAAATTTTGGGACAAATTAAATTCTTTACATGGTTATCATAAAGGACAACAGACCACCCTAGTAGTATGTTTTGAGCAATACTCCATTTTTTTCTGTTCTATGAAAAAAATAAAAATATATTTTTCTAGAATAAATTCAAAAATTTAAAATTTTATCATTTTTTAGAAAATGAATGAAAATACATTTTCGGACCCAAAAATGACCGATCTCAACGACGTTGAACTCGAGTCATACCTGATGCAACGAAATATAGATGATAATGAATCTACGATTTCCGGTTCCACAAACCGGACAACCGGTGATATTTCAAAAACATTAGATCAGGTTCGATTAAAAGCTGACGATGAGGAAATGATCGATGTCGAGGGCACTAAAAACGCCCCACTTGCTCAACAAAATTTATCAGGCGAAATAAATTTTGAAAATCAAATTGTCGGAACCGGTCAAACCGGAATCGATATTGAAAAATGGACCACGTCAACCTCTAAGATTCAGCCCGGGGAGCAAGATTGGTCTCAACAAGAGTCATACGAAAATTATGACTCTCCAGTCCAATATTATAAAGAACCGGTTCAACCGGTTCAAGGTTTTTTGCCACAAATGGCCCAACCAATCACCCCCTCTTACGGCGAAATAAATGTTCAAATCGAGCCACGAAATGAACTGCCAGCGACCAATATCACTACCGATCTCCATAAAAATGTCGTTACCAAAAACAAGGACACTTCTATGGAAACCGGTAAAGGCAAACTACGGTTATTTTCAAATATTTTTGAAGTAAAACCACGTTTCGACTCTGGAGGTTTTGAATTCGAGTCGGAACTGGTAGAAAATTCCCGAAGCCGACCAAAAAAGGTAGTACCGGAAACCGGTCAGGTCATCCCAGATGACATAAATTTTGTAGAAAATAAAAAACGCGCCAGCGAAAGTGTAGAAACAATTTAATGAGCCGAGAAATGGCACCGGCTCGTTTTATTTATAATTTAGGAGACTCAGGACCCCTTAAGGACGGTGGATTTTCGGGGCCAGCATACAGCTACACAAAATATTTGGCTGTAAGAGTGGCTGAATTAAATCAATACGGAGTTGAAAACCGTTTGTGCTCCCCATATGGGGATACAAAGTCGTACCTTATGTTGTCAATAGTGACCGAAATAATGAAAAGTCAGCCCATAAACAATAGATGGTGGGCTGAGGTAATCGTTAGTACCTCAAAAATTATAATGATATTTTATAAAAAAATATAAAGACCCCACTTTTCCCTTAAAATTTAAATTTTAATCAATTTTTATAATTACCTGTAATTCAAGGTCGCCGTTTGCCATTTTGCACTGATGGATATAATCCACGATGTAGCCACGTACCAAATATTTGGGGATTTGAGCACGTTTTGCAAATTCAACCATATATCGCACAAAATTCGGGGGAGACATCACGATACGAAATCTTTCGAAGGTCTCATCAGAGTACCGGTTTCTAAAAAAACAATTTTATTTAATATTAAAATACCAGAATTAACAAATTCTCAAAAATTAATTATAAAAAAATATAAAAAAATCGAAAATTAAATTTTCGACAAAATAAAATTTTATTTTAAAAATAAAATTTGTTTCCATTTAGTGCCGATCTTACCCAATGTCAAGTATTTTCACTTTGACACTACAGATGCGATCGGCCCCAACCCTGAAACAAATCCTAAAACAGGGAAATTGGATTCCCACAAAAGATGTCCTTGCAAGCTTAGCAAGTAAGGACATTGAAAAATCAATTTGGCCAAGGGAAATTTCAACGCTAGACGAACGCGATGAATTTGAACCAGGGTTTACCCCAGATCCAAAGGCTTTGGAAAAATTGATCGACGCCTGTAGAAAAATCGAAAGAACTACACGATCCCCGACTTCCGCAAAAGATCTTAGCGAAGGACTAGTAACAGTCCTTCTGAGCGACGGTACAACACGCAGCTTTCGATTAACCGAAGATAAAATACCGGTTGCCTGCGAGAACCCAAATTGGGTTAATTTTTTGAAAATAGTGGATTACCGGTAAAAACTTTAAAATTATATGAAATTAAATAATATTTTACCTGATCCAATCTAGTCGGCGCAGATTCCAGCCCTCATAGGATATTTGGCACACCTGTCCATCAGGATAACTGAATAAATTTCATCAAAAACTTTTTAAAAAATAAAATCGAAGACTTAGTTTTCGAATAAAATTTATTTTTCTACCGCTTTTATGGAAACTTTAAAAGTTTCATTATCGGTAAATAAATCAGAAAACTTGGTTTTCTGTATAAATATTATATATTATTTACGCTTTTAGGAATTTTTTATAAAAAAATATAAATAAAATTAAATTAATAAACAACAAAAACCAAGTTTTTGATAAAGTTTTACGTCTTATATTTCTAAAATAAAGACTAAAATTGAAAAGTTATTAAATAACTTTATAAAATTTAAAAAATAATCTGAAAACTTCTAAAATTTCATTTTTTCACATTTTTACATATATTTAATTTACCTAAATTTTATTTCATTTCTCTCCATCTTTTAAATAAATCTTCTTTAAATAATTCAATAAATAAATTTTATAAAAATGGGATAATTTCCTTTATATAGTACTGAAATAAATTCAGGAAAATTCGAAAAATCTCATGAATATTTCAACGGAAGTAATCCAAAAGTTTACTCTGGGAGAAACTAGAAACCGGTCAGGTGATTTTTTCAAAAATCATATGACCACCTGAACCAATAAAAAGCCTGAAATTTAATTTATTTTAAGAGCGGTCGAGGAAAGTCATTGTGCCAACCCTTCTCAGACCCATAAATCCGAGGTATTCACAACGGACACCCTAGTCAAATCTTTGACCAGAGCCGAGGGTCTGCTATGGCAAAAGGACTCAAATGACCCATATCACACGGTCAACTCTCCCAAAAGCACTTACCAACGATCACCGCCATCGTTGGAATTTCTGCCACCTGCCTACAATCGCAGCCCACGCAACTACGCTAACCGGCCATTTGACCGGGATTTCGAGGCATACCGCCGGTTTGACCAACCACAGCATCTGTCACCAAGTGACCGCATGGAAATGCAGCAAGGCCTGAAAAGATACAGATCTTAATGGTAAAAATTTATTATTAACCAAAATTTTTTTCTCTAAAAAATCAAATTTTGTTAAAAACGAATTTTTTGCTCTTTAAAAAAAGTAAAATTTTAAATTTTTCCTTTTTAAAGAATTAATTAGGAATAAAAGTTTAGTACACATTCTGCTAAAAAGATTATACAAGATCACCAATTTTTCTCTTAAAAATTCTTAATTTCATTTAATAGAAAAATTGTATTAAATTACAAAACAAATTAAAATTTTTTNTAATTTGATAATTTAAAGAAAAACGGTGATGATTTTAGTTTTGCATATCAATATTAAAAATACCACTTGGAAATTTGATTCTAAAAAACTTCATCGCAATACTTTGCGACTGCTAATTAAGCGGCAAGAGTTCTTTGATTCGTATCGCGCGAGAAAAACAAATCAAACAGAAAAAATTTGAGAATCATCTTCTTATTAATTTAAAAATTGATTGACTTCTCCGAATTAATTAACAGCAGCCGCACTTTAGGATATTTTACTGTGCCGGATGTGTAAATATCACGCCGAGAATCGTTTTGCTTTTCCAGGTGATACAAATAAGCACTAAAGAGTTATCAAAAATAGGTTCAAAGGACAAAAAAATCTGATTATATCCGTTTTTAATTTTCAAAAAAACTAAAAATTCATTTTGTACGATGAACTGTATCATTGATTGTCCTTATTAAACTTTCAAATGTTACCAAATTATTTTGTTTGCTTTCTGTTTGTCAAATAAATACAATTTTGTTTTGAGCGCTCAAATTCAAAGAGTAAATAAAGTCAAACTTACTAACAAATAGTATCAATTTTCAGTTGTTTGTCAAAGTGAAGCTTCATTCATGATTTGTTTTTTATAAAAAACACTAAATTTCTTTTATTTCCGGAATGAAATTGATTTTAAGAGAAAAAATTGAATATATCTTGAGGTGAGAAAATGAAAAATAAAGAAATTTTTTTCGAATCTATGAACAAAAATCTTTGATTTTTGGACACATTAATTAAATCAAAAATTCTATCTGGTGAACGGCGTTTATTTTTATTCAGAAGATTTCTCAACTTTCAAAAACTCATCTAAACTTTTCAAGCTGCGTAAATTTGCGACGCGACAAAGTGCTTTATCTCAAGAAGTTAATTAAGATAGAGAAAGGTCATTTTAGTACATAGATCAAGAATTGTGAAAAACCTAAGAATTCTAAATATGAAGTTAATCCGATAATGGAAACTATATGAATTTAAGCGCTCCAGAGTCGAGCTGGTAATAGATTACCAAAATGAGTATGTGGGTTATCACAATGACTAAAAAATAATTTTAACGAAAGCACTTATATTTTGTGGATGATAGAGCTTCAAAGTCGAGTCATAAAATTGGCTCTCATGCCTCAGGGGGATATCAATACTCAAATGAGTGAGGGGGTTAAAAGTATTTGAGGACATTGCTAGCGAGGGAAACTTCAGACTGTACATGAGTTTGAAGTGACTTCGAGACCAAAAGTGATTAGTTGTACTCAATCCGATATCTTAAATCCGGGAACAGGGATCATATTTAGTAAATGATAATGTAATTTTGACTTGATTTTCTTATATCCTTTTCGGAACGGAACTCCTTCTCAAAAACGCTAACTATCTCTAAAGCGCGTGTTCGAATCCCACTAATGTTGCCTTAGTGATCATATTGATTATGATTATAGGCAAGGGTCTTGATAATGGAACTGCTAAATTTTATCGGTGTGTAATCACTCAAACAATCTCTAAGACAATCACTTAGACAACATCAGTGGGATTCGAACACACGCTGTAGAGATAGTAAGCGTTTTTGAGATGGAGTTCCGTTCCGAAAAGGATATAAGACAATCAAGTCAAAATTACATTATCATTTACTAAATATGATCCCTGTTCNTAGAGATAGTAAGCGTTTTTGAGATGGAGTTCCGTTCCGAAAAAGATATTGGGACATATTTCCGGAATTAAGATATAAAGCCGCTCTCGGGCCCTTTCCAATTTCATTTTGCAAGTTAAATAATATAAAGAATTTCGATGATGCTATCGTTTGAAAAATTGGATAAATAATTATATTCTAGCCTGATGTTATTTTTTAAGAATAACATATGATCTCGACAGCACTTGAAACTGAGAATGTATATAAGCAAACGCATGCTGTTCGAAAGGGATTTAATCAGCATGCGTATGGTCAGTTACATTATGAAATTTTCGTTGATAGCAAAAATATCACAAACTGTTAAGTGAGAGTAAGGACAGTATTGTGGATCATCTCTTGACTTCAAAAACATAAATGATAACTAGGCTGGTCAAGTTAGTTCCAAACGTGGGTAGATGGACTTCAAATTAGTTGATTTATTGGTCCGGCGGATAGATGAAAACTACGCAAAAACCTACCTAAGCCATCGAAAAAACCCACTCATCTGAAAATAATAATTATTTTATCCGCTGGACAAAGTTTTGCCAAACACTTTCACCTATCCGCCGGAGCCCGTTGTCATCACATGTATTTCGAAAAAATTTTTGGAGGTGGTTACAGACATCTAGCGTTACAATTGAAAAAGGTTTTTCTTCTAGAAAATGCGAACTTGAACAGTCTCATGGTTACGTTCATTAATTTATTTAAGCTCCTCTCTGGAATCTTATTCATTTTGGGACATGGTCAAAATAAGAAAAAAAGATTTACTGCTGAAAAAAGAATCAGAATATAAAATGATTTTTGTACCTTTGAAATGTTCTGCAGATGAAATAAAAAATTTGTTACTTTGATTCTATGACTAAATCGGGTTTAACGAATTGCAGGTAACAGTGAAAATAAAAAATCTTTCGCTCTGATTCTGATTATTACAATTTTGTCAAAATGAAGACTCGGAAATGAACAACAAAAACAGGCTGTTCTTCCATGTCCCCGATAAAAACCCCATATAATGCAGTTGAGGTGAACTGGCAGCCAGTAACTCCGTTAAAAAAAGAGGTCTTTCTTACGAAGGTTATCTCATCAACAAATAAACTGGTCTGATTTTTTTCTATCATGTTTGTGGAGTTCAAAGTCATGCATTTTTAACTTAATTTAATCTTTTTGCACCATAATCGATCATGAGAAATAAAATCTTATTTTTTGGCGCGTTTTTCACTAATTTAATTAATTCTTCAAAAAAAATTAATTTGATAACAGGAAATATCGCGCGCTCACTGGTCAATGTTTGTCTTCTATTTACTCAAGATGTCTTATAAGTTATAACTCTTAAAATATTACCATCGAATGACCCCGACTTGATTGTATTTAGAAAAATCAGCAGTTTCGCATCAGTTTCCGCCCAAAATTCTTTCGAGGATAAAAAATCCTGGGTCTTAAAATGACCAGAAAAAAATTCTCTATAAGATGGGTCAAAAACATCGATACTCATTTTTGACTTTTAAAATTTCTTATTTCAAATCGTCTGTAATTTTTTCAAAAATAGGATGTTCTAAAAATAAATTTACACCGCCCACTGTAATTCAAAATTTCTGCAGACATTCTAGATCACTGATTTTAAAGTCTACTTATTTTTAATTGTTTTTACTCTGTTTTTACTTTTGGTCGGAAGCAAAAGGATAGATCTTCCTTTTAGGCATTTCAGAATTTCTATAACTTGTTTCGTTTTGTTCTGAGCCCCAATCTAAAATGTAAGAAACCGTTGAGTACCCCCTTAAAACTTACTTTTGAAAAATGGTGTTCAACCGAAGTCTATAAGTTATAGACTATAACTTTTTAATAGTTGTGATTGTTAATAACAATTTGTAAAACAAAACTTTTTCCGAAGAACAAAGTTTTTTCGATTTACTTTTTAGTAAATTACTGTTTACTTTAAATATTGCTCGTATTAAAAAAAAATAGTCTTGGGCAATTAAGTTCGTATCAGAGATAAGGGATGATAATCCCCGGAGAACAAAATATTTTATCGTCAGTTTCAGTTTGGTCTGAAGCGCGTCAAGTTCCCGGTGCGCAGCGCACTCTACATTAGTCTTTCGCTATAGCGTATTCAGAAAATAATGAAATCTTCTAGATATTATGGTCAATTATTTTTAATATTGAAGAAAGTTACAGAATGTTCGAGATTACAGAATTGAGACAAATATCAATAATAAAATATTTCAGATAAATCTTGGGGCGATTGAGAACGATTTCGAACCTATCGTCAAAAAATTAAAATATATCCTGAAAAATTACACTATAAATTGTAGATTTCTTGTCTCCTTTCTACAATTGTGCCATTTTCAAATTTGCAATTAAAAGTCAACTGTAGCTTTGAGCCACCCACGCTTATTGAGTCACGGCCCAAAAGTCAAAAGATAACTCACGTAGATAAAACCTTCTCAATTTCTGCCTTTGGAGCTATCTAACAAAAAGTTGGAAAATATGGCTGGTCCTTACTTATTTCTCCAGGCATAACCAAGTGAGAGAAAATTTGAGCCATGTGGTTTTCTCTATTAAAGTCTTGCTCTGGTGTTAATTTCACATTTTTCAGCTCATGCATTGAACCTGGCAGTATCTGCCTTTCTTTTATGTTTATTTTTGAAATAGGGTTTGAAAAAATGTCTTTTTTGGGCATTTTCAAAACGAAGTTTTCACATGGAATTGTTAATTGTCCAAACAGATAAAATTTGACGGGCAGCTTGCCAATGGTAATCTAGAAAGGCACGAAACCTACCTGCGGGTAGTACCTACCTGCGTGTTATCATGAGGTATTGTCAAATATCTCTAGTAGTGATTCACTACACTTATGATTAAACGTAANAGAAATATCAATTTATAAAATATCAGTTCTAGGCTGTCACCTTAGTCGATCAAAACGGAAACAGAGACAAACGATAGAAAATGAAGGTAGCCAATATTGATTATTTTTTATTTAAAAAAAAGGTCCAAAAATTTTTGGCAAAAATTATAGAAATTTTTTCGAAATCTAAAATGTTCAGGTTTCAAGACGGTTTACATTTTGATTTTTTTAAAGCCATTGGCGAATCGTCATCATTGGAAATTTAATTTTAAATAAATTCTCAATTCGGTCGCCCCACCCAGGCTCGTGATTGGCCGCCCCACCCAGCAAAAAGTTAAATACAATGCCCCCTTTTAGTGTATAACTTGTAGTGTATTTAGTTAATTTGCCCACAAGATTTAACTGCAATACAAGCCCTGCCTTCGGCAGGGCCTTGTATTGCATATTAACTTTTATCATAAAATGTTCAGGTTTTAAATAAACTTTTTTATTTATAACGGTGCCTGTGATCTACGCTGTATTTAATAATAGAGACTTTTGCCGAAAATTCCTCCCGGCAACCTGAGAAGAAAAAAATAAATATTGAAATTTTCGGTAAAAAGGTTAGTTGAACGATAGCAAAGTACATCGTGCATATCATGCAAACTCTAGAGAAGCCCTAGTCGAAACTCTTAAGGGGATATCCGTCATGAAAAAAGACAATTTTGTGGCCAAATATCTGGAATACTACAGTGTAGTAGTAACTACACATTGTAGAACCCAATTCTTAAATATGATGTAACATTTGAACGAAAATCTCACATCTCAGAACCTGATTCAAGATAACTGATAATCAGTTACTGATTGCTCAACCAATCAGGAACGAGCCTCAAAATAAAGTGATATTTTGACTAAAAAAGCCGACTCCTCCGTGAGTTTTTAGAATAAGAAAATTATTTCCAGATTTTAATAACCACACAATACATACGCAGGTCTGTTAGTCAGGGATGGGCGTCCGAGCTAAAATATCTGCTCGAAAAACACCGAGCAGGTCCGAGCAAACCGATCAGATCCGATACTAAACAGAGGGAAGGGCATCCGCACAGATTTTCTAAGATCCGGTATTCGGATATTTCGGGTGCTCAAAATTTTTCAATTGATCGATCGGACATTGTGATTTGGTGTCGGACTCTGCTCGGAAGCACCATCTCAAAATCTTGAAGATCGGATCGGTTTCGGGACCCGATTTGAAAAAAACGTGAATCGGAGTCGGTTCGGAAAAACCGGATCCTGATCGTTTGCGTCGACCTGCTCGTGTTCTTTCGAGCAGATATTTTAGCTCGGCACCGCCCTAGTCCCGCCACTAAAGACGCTTGCGTATGTATGTGTGGTCTTATTAAAATCTTGGAAATAATTCTTATTCTAGAAAACTCACGGAGAGTCCGGCTTTTTTAAGTCAAAAATATCACTGTATTCTCTGAGGCTCGTTCGCCTGATTGGTTGGAGCAATACAGTACTTGATTGTCATTAATCTTGAATCAGGTTCTGAGAGGAGTTTTGCGTTGTCAAATGTTAGCATCATATTAAGATTGGGTATCTACAATGTGTAGTTTACTTAGCTACACTGTAGTTATTCCAGATATTTGGGCCACAAAATTGTCTTTTTCATGACGGATATCCCGCTGTAAGATTCGACTATCGGGCTTCGTCTTAGAGTTGCATAAGTATGCACGTATGTACTGTTCAGCTATCGTTCAACTAGACCTTTTTTACCGAAAATTTCCAATGATTTTATTTTTTTTTCTCAGGTTGCCGGGAGAATTTTCGGCGAAAGAGTCTCGTATTTTAATACAGCCCGCTAATCACTAGGCACCGTTATAAATAAAAAAGTTTATTTAAACCTGACAATTTTATGATAAAAGTTAATATGCAATATAAGGCCCTGCCGAAGGCAGGGCTTGTAGTGGCAGTTAAATCTGTGGGCAAAATTAACTAAGATACGACTACAAGTCTACACTATAAAGGGGGGCAATTGTATATTTAACTGTTTGCTGGGTGGGGCGGCCAATCACGAGCCTGGTGGGGCGACCGAATTGAGAATTTATTTAAATTAATTTCCATATGATGACGATCGCCATATGGCTTTAAAAAATTAAATGCTAAAACGTTTGAAACCTGAACATTTGTAGATTTCGAAACAATTTCTATAATTTTTGCCAAAATTTTTGGAACTTTTTTTTAAATTAAAAATAAAAATAATCAATATTGGCGTACCCATTCATTTTCTATCGTTATTCCTCTGTTCCGTTTTGAATCGACTAAGGCTGACAGCCTTAGGAAACCTGATATTTTATAAATTGATATTTCTCGATATAAAAATAAGGCTGCAAATTGGGGCGCGAGAAAATAAAAGTATTGTTTCGTCCGTAGTGGTAAGTTTGGTAGCCGTTCTGCTAGTCCGCCAGGCTGCCCGGGAGACTAACAGAAAGTTTATTGATGAAAAGGCAAGCTCGATTTTACTCGGTATCGATCTAGAGCCGCTTTTAAACTGCTGGCCTAAGCTGTTGCAATTAAAGCCGCTGAATAATCTTAAAGCGACCGGGAAGTTTAGAATTTAGTCCCTCAACGGCGGTTGAAGCAGATCAAAAGCGGCCGACTAAGCAAAGGTGCGCCCTGGTCTAGTTTCAAAACTTGGGCCGTATAATGACCGTGAGACACTTAAACTAATCCGTATTATAGGAGCCTGTAGCTCCGATCTTTTATAGGTCTCCGGTGCTTTTATTTCCTAAAATTAAAGGAAAGCGGAAACGGGGATAAAAAGGGGGTACAGGTGGGGTAAAAGGAAATAGATAATTAAAATTACTAATAGGGCCGGCTGCTTGGGCAGCGTTGAGAATTGAGTTCCCGGCAATTGCTCCAGTATCAGTTCCGGTGGCGGGAAGCTAGGCTGGCGCCACAAGTCCAGGTCCGCAGGGAGTCATAAAGGCGGAAGTCGGATGCGAGCGGCGAAGTTTCGTTTCTCTAGGTAATTAAAATAAACCTAAAATAATTTATTAAAAAACTATTTATTGTTTGTTGTTTTTTGAACAAACCGGTGGTCTTGTTCTATTTCAACTATTAGTTTGACTAAAATGAAAAATAAGAAAAGTAGCCCCGATGAATTGGCGTCAGGTCCGTGGCGAACATCCTTAAAAATATGTTCGAAAATGACTTCATCCTTAATTTTATTATAAAATATAATGAATCATAAAATTGATACGATGTTCCCTCCTCCAAAAGTGCGAAAAGCTCACTTTTGTGCATAAATCTGGTATAGATAGGCTACCAGGGCACCTAATTGGACTCTTTTTTAAGTTATAAAATTGGGTCCTTTAGTATTTAATACCACTTCTAGAATTTACAAAAATTTTTAATTTTTTTGTAATTTAATACAATTTTTTCTATTAATGAAATTAAGATTTTTAAAGAGAAAAAATTGTGATCTTGTATAATCTTTTAGCAGAATGTGTACTAAAACTTTTATCCTAATTAAATTTTTAAAGGAAAAAATTAAAATTTCACGTTTTTAAGACAAAAATTCGTTTTTAACAAAATTGAATTTTTAGAGAAAAATTTGGTTAATAATAATTTTTTACCCAAATTAAGATCGTATCTTTCTCAGGCCTTGCTGCATTTCCATGCGGTCACTTGGTGACGATGCTGTGGTTTTGGTCAATACCGGCGGTATAATGCCTCGAAATCCCGGTCAAATGGCCGGTTTAGCGTGTTGCGTGGGGCTGCGATTGTAGGCAGTGGCAGAAATTCCAAACGATGGCGGTGATCGTTGGTAAGTGTTTTTGGGAGAGTTGGACGTTGATATGGGCATTTGAGTCTTTTTGCCATAGCAGACCCTCGGCTCTGGGTCCAAAGATTTGACAGGGTGTCCGGTGTGAATACGATTATGGGTCTGAGAAGGGTTGGCAGCAATGATTTCCTCGACCGCTCTTAAATAAATTAAATTTCAGGCTTTCTTATTGGTTTCAGGTGGCGAATGATTTTTGAAAAATCACCTAGAACCGGTTTCTAGTTCCTCCCAGAGTAAACCTTTTGGATTTACTTCCGTTGAAGAATTCATGAGATTGTTTCGAATTCCTGAAATTATTTTCAGTACTATATAAAGGAAATTACCATTTTTATAAAATTTATTTATTGAATTATTTAAAGAAGATTTATTTAAAAAGATGAGAGAAATGATAATAAAATTTAGGTAAATTAAATATAATGTAAAATGTGAAAAAATGAAAGTTTTAGGAAAAGTTTCGATAATTTTTTAAATTTATAAAGTTATTTAATAACTTTCATTTTAGTCTTTATTTTACGAAATATAAGACGTAAACTTGTATAAAAACTTGGTTTTTGTTTTTATTAATTTAATTTTAGTTTATATTTTTTTAATAAAATCCTAAAAGCGTAAAATAAGATAAATAATACAGAAAACAATCAAGTTTTCTGATTATTACCGATAATGAAACTTTTAAAGTTCCATAAGAAACGCGTAAGAAAAATAATTTTATTCGAAAACTTAAGTCTTCGATTATTATTTTTAAAAGTTTTGGATGAAATTTTTCAGTTAATCCTGATGGACAGGTGTGCAAATTATCCCTGATGAGGGCTGGGAATCTGGCGCGACTAGATTGGATCAAGGTAAATATTATTTATTTCATATAATTGTTAAAGTTTTTTACCGGTAATTCCACATTTCAAACAATTAACCCAATTTGGGTTCTCGCAGGCAACCGGTATTATCTTCGGTAAATCGTAAGCTGCGTGTTGTAGCCGTCGCTCAGAAGGACTGTACGAGTCCTTCGCTAAGATCTTTTGCGGTCGTCGGGATCGTGTAGTTCTTTCGATTTTTCTACAGGCGTCGAATCAATTTTTCCAAAGCCTTTGGATCTGGGTGAAAGGATCCTGGTTCAAATTCAATACGCGTTCCGTCTAGCGTGAAATTTCCCTGGGCCAAATTGGAATTTTTCAATTCCTTGCTTGCGTAAAAGCTTGCAAGGACAGTCTTTTGTGGAATCCAATTCCCCTGGTTTTAGGATTTGTACAGGTTGGGGCCGATCGCAATCTGTAGTGTCAAGTGAAAATACTTGACATGGTAAGATCGGCACTAAAATGGAAACAAGATTATTTTTAAAAATAAAATTTTATTTGTCGAAGATTAATTTTCGATTTTTTATATTTATTCTATAATTAAATTTTTGAGAATGTTAAGTCTGGCTATTTTAATATTAAATAAAAATGTTTTTTAGAAAACCGTACTCTGAGATGAGACCTTCGAAAGAATTTCGTATCGTGGATGTCTTCCCCGGAATTTTGTGCGATATAATGGTGTGAATTTGCAAAACGTGGCTCAAATCCCCTAAATATTTGGTAACGTGGCTACACGTGGATATATCCATCAGTCAAAATGGCAAAACGGCGACATGAATTACAGGTAATTATAAATAATGATTAAAATTTTATAATTTTAAGGGAAAAGCTGGGGTCTTAAAATATTTTTTTATAAAATATCATTATAAAATTTTTTTGAGGGTTAACTTAACGATTACATCAGCCACCATCTATTGTTTAGGGCTGACTTTTCATTATTTCGGTCACTATCGGACAACAATAAGTACGACTTTGTATCCCCAATGATGGGGAAGCAACAAACGGTTCTTCAACTCCGTAAATGAATTAATTCAGCCACTTCTTACAGCCAAATATTTTGTGTAGCTGTAGCTGGCCCCGAAAATCCACCGTCCCTTAAAGGGGTCCTGAGTCTCCTAAATTATAAAATAAAGACGAGCCGGGCATCTCGGCTCATCAATTTGTTTCTACAACTTTCGACTGGCGCGTTTTTTATTTTCTACAAAAATTTATTGTCATTCTGGGATACCTGACCGGTTCGGTACTATCTTTTTTGGGTCGGCTTCGGGAATTTTCTACCAGTTCCGACTCGAAATTCAAATCCTCCAGAGTCGAAAGTGGTTTTACTTCAAACAATTTTGAAATAGACCGTATTTGGCCCTTTACGCGTTTCCCATAGAAGTGTCATTGTTTTGTTGGTAAGACCAATTTTTATGGAAGATCCGGTAGTGATATTGGTCGCTGGCAGTTCATTTCGTGCTCGATTGAACATTTATTTCGCTCGGTAAAGAGGGGGTGTATTGGTTTAGGGCCATTTGATCGGCAAACACATGAAACACGGTTGAACCGGTTCTTATAACTATTGGACTGGAGATCATAATTGTTGTCGTAATGACTCTTGTTGAGAACCTCTGCTCCCCGGCTGAATCTTAGAGCCGGTTGACGTGGTCCATTTTTCCAATTAATCGATTCCGGTTTGACCGGTTCCGACAATTTTGATTTTCAGATTTATTTCGCCCTGATAAATTTTGTTGAGCAATGGGGCCGTTTTTAGTGCCCTCGACATCGATCATTTCCTCATGTCAGTTTAATCGAACCATGATCTAATGTTTTTTGGACAATATCACCGGGGTTGTCCGGTTTGTGAACCGGTAATTCGTAGATGATTATGCATCTATATTTCGTTGCATCAGGTTATCGACTCGGGAGTTCAACATAACGTTGAATTCGCGTCATTTTTGGGTCCGAAAATGGATGTTTTCGATTGCAGTTCTAAAAATGATAAAAATTTTTTTAAATTTTTGAAAGTTTATTCAGAAAAAATATATTTTTATTTCTTTTCATAGACAGAAAAAAAATGGAGTTTGCTCAAAACATACTACTAGGGTGGTCTGTTGCTTTTATGATAACCTGTTAAAAAATTTGAAATTTGAGTCCAAAATTTTTGAAATATATTCGGTATATTTTTTTTAAATTTTTTTTGTTTTTTTCAAAATAAGTTTGTGAAATTATTTTTTTAATTTTTATTCTTTTAGACGCGTAAGGTTTGGCCGTTTCAACTGATATACAGTGAGCTTTTTGGCCGTTTGTCCCTTCGATCCTGACTGCTGGCTTAGCTCCTAATGGCAAATTCCCGGGTGAATTTTCCGGAAATAGCGGTTCCGGGTTTTTTAAAAGCACTGCGTAACTGCGCACGAGCTTAAACTGTTGATTTAGGAGGTTTATCACTCCGTGTGGGCGCGATGGAAGCTGGACCAGCAGAGAGGCCGACCATTTATCGGCTTGTTGCCGCTATTTGTACGCAATTTTTGGAGTGGACTGAAGGACATCAAAACAAACGAATTCTCACATTAACCAGAATTTCCTCGTTGCGAAAGAAAACCGTGTTTATTTCCCGTGTCAATTTATCCCCACTGGTTTATACGTCATGCCGCAAACTGTAAGTTACGATCTGGACAACTGGGGAGGAGTTAGATAGTGATTTGGCTTCGGGATCTCGATGTTCCCTCAGAGCTAGGTTGATTCGATCATTTTTTTATTTTTTGTGGGTCGATTTGGCTCCTTACTCACCGAAGTATGTCTTTTGGAGAAGATTGCGGCATTTTCATCCTGAGTTTAGGGTATCCGAATTTTCCTATATTTAATGGACGTTGAGGTTTCAAGAAACGAAAATCGTCAGGTTGAGCGACCAAATGTTTTTATTGTTTTTTGTTTGATTAAAAAAATTTTTTTTCCCTGTTTGTACTCTGATTTGAGATGAAGTGCGATATCCTGAGAGGCGTTTTAGTCGCTGTTTTATATGTATATCTATGTAATTAGATTCATAATAAAATTGATTATATTATTCTTTAACTAGTTTTCATAATTTTTATTTTGTTTACAGCCGTTTATCCAATTTAAATTGGTACATATTACAATTTTAAATATTATATTATGAAACAAAGCTTATGTATAAACAATTTTAAAATGTTTTCTATAAAATTATGTAAATTTTTAAATTCGTTTTTAAAATTATGTAAAGATTATGTCTAAATAATTAAACAAACATATTCAATGTTATAATTTTTTTAAAACTTAATTTTATAAAGCAATTTAATTGTTTTGGTTTTTAAACTCAAAATTGACTTTTTGGTCATGTATAAAAAACAAATTTAAAACTTGTTTGTATGTTTTATATAAATTATGTATAATAAAAAACAATTCACATTGTTATACTTCATTAGAATGATATTTTATCAATAGCAATTTTGAAGTTGTTATTTGTTTTCTATCAGATTAACCATGTCAATTTATGAATGCTTATGAATTTGTTCAAAATAAATCTACTATAAGAAACAATTTAATTGTAATTTTGTTCATTTAAAATGACTTTTATAAAATAGCAATTTTAATTGTTGATTTATATAAAAAAGATTCTGAAATTAAGAAATTGGTTCTAGTAAATTATTTTAAAGAAAGAATTTTTATAAAGTTAGTTTGGTAATCCTTTTAGTAAATAAGGATTTATTATCTGAGATCGCTTTCATGCGCGGGTGGGCTACCAATGTGAATTAATCCCCGGAACCGCCATGTGCCGTCAGAAAACATTTATTGTGGTCCATGTTTTCGCTGGGCGGTTGCCGAATGTAAACGAATAAATTGGACGAAATCGAAATTCCCCTGAGCATTTGCTGCCCCAACACTGCCATATTCGTTGAAAATGTTATAATTGGTAAGAAAATTATTTTTTATAGCGAGAAAAATATATCATAATATTTTATTTTTGCGCTCAATTTATAGCCCAAAAATATTTTCACAATTAATTTTTAGTCTTTGGTTTACCAGCGATTTGGCTGTCAAGAATGGCCTTGGCTAGGGGCATGGATATCTGGTTTAACGCGAAAATTTCATCGTGATGGAGGCATTTTGGCAGATCTGAGGTGGAAAAAGAACAATGCCGTGTACGCGATGTACTACGGTTGATCAGCTCTAAGAAATTTTCCGTGCGGAAAAGAGTGTTGGATGCGGAAAGGAATGTTTTACCTAGTGAAAGGTGTCAGATCGATTATTTCAATTTCAACCAAATTCAAATGCGCCTTCGTGTGTGGCGTCCGCAGTTGAAGGTAATTATTATTTTTGGAAAAAAAGCTGTCAACAAAAAAATTATTTATTTTGTACAATATTTCTTTTTCTTTATTTTCAGGATTATTTCTAATTTTGAATTGAAAAATATTTATTTATTGAGATGCTACTGGATGATTCCTGTGGGTAATTCTCAATACATCATGATTCCAAAACCTAATTGTATTTTTTCTTTTTGTTTTTGCTCAGAAAATGGCCAATGTATGCCGTTGAAATCGGTTTTAAACATTTTGCCAGAAACGGGTGATACTTTTTTCTCTAGGAGAAAAGCTGCGTCATAGCGATTGGCCATTCTAGAAAATATAAATTTTGTTTGTATATATTTGTAAAAATGTTTTTATTGATAAATAAATTGTTCTAAACGAATTAAAACAAAATTTGTAACAGAAAAATTGTTTTAGAATTTTAAAAGATTTTAAATCTAAATTTTAATTATATTAAATAATAATTTTCCTAACAATTCTATTTTATCAAAATCTTCCAGTCACGAAAAGTAGTCAGACTTAGCCGTAAACTGCGTATGACTCGATCAAATACGGTTCAAAAGTCAGTTTTAAAGGGGATTTTCCCCTTTTCCTGAAAATATTTGAGGCGAGGGCAAAAGGGGCCTATATTCTGGATTTATGAAAGTAATGGTTAGATTTTTAAAAATTTTTGATAAAAAAATCCATATGGTTCTTCCTTTGTCCAGTCTTATATACCTCACCACTACAAAAGTGTTCGCAAATGCGAAAACCCCCATTGACAAATTTAAATTCACCAAAATCCTCTGTTAGCGGTGGAGTGTAATTGGCTACTTCTAATCTCGTTTTTAACAGGACCCCCAAAAAAATGCTGCGATTTTTGGGTCTTGAGTGTGGCGTTTTAAAAACTCACTCATTATCGCGCTGATAACTCGACAAACCTTATGGTGAGATTATCGACTGTTTTTATGATAAGATTTTTAAATCTCGAAAGTAAGTTTTTCATTTGGGTAATACATTTCGCCGGTTAGTAACTTATTATTAAGATTTCTTGTGATGGCGCAATGCCCGCTCTAATAGTGGTCCATTTAGAAATGGCCTTTTTTTATTTCCTGGATATTGCCTAGTGCGGTTACTACTGGCCCCTTGGAAAATGTTCCCTACTGGTCACCTCTACGTTTTCGTATTCCGTAAATTTTCCGGTAACATTCAAGCCCAAGTAGTTTTTTTTCCCTATATACTAAAGTTACGTAGGTTTAGACTTTTGAAAAAAAAGTAGATTTGTTTTAAGCCGATACGGTTTATCTTTGATGAGATTTTTAGCCATCGCCTCGGCTAAATTTAATTCACCTATTATAGAATTTTGTGGAAACTTTTAAGGTATTTCCTTGAGACTGCTAATTATTGTATCGGGTCAAAATCGGGATTGATTTGAATTGTCGGATTCAGAGATATCAGTTCACAAAAAATATCGTCTAGTTGTTGGTAATTCCTTCTCTAATAAATCTTTTACCCCTATGAAGGGTTTTCGTTTCAAACCGCAAAATCGTCGGGATATTTGCGTACTAATTGGTTAGTTTTTCTGGACATAATATATTTCAAATATTTAATGCCAGGAAATTACCCAATTGAGTATTATTATTAAGGCTACTACCCGTAGGTCCTCGAGAAAAACTCGTAAAAGTCTTTTTCTCCGAAAAAAGGAAAATATGCCTGAAAGAAATATACCTAGCCACGATAACAATTTTGCCATAAAAGTTGATTTTTGAAAAAAGATTAAACCATTTTTCTAGTCTTTATTTTCGTAAATGAAGAATATTTTTCCGTTTTCTTTTTCGTTCGAAAAAAAATATTATTAGGGTTTATTTCTGCGATCCATTTCGAGTCATCGTTATTTTTGAAAAACACCATTATTTTTTAGGGTGTTTTAATTTTTTTTCAAAAAATCAAAATTTATTTTATAAAAAATGAATTCCATAAAATAGTATTTAGGGGGTAGTGTCGTAATTTTTGAGCCCTCTTATTAGAAATTAATTTATGATAAATTAATATCGTTATGACTAAACGTCGACCCAAGGAATCTCGTGGTAGCAAGCATATTTCCTTAAACATCTAGAAACAAAAATCCTAGAATTTTCAAACTCGAATATTTTTTTGCTTTAACGCGCATAAAAACCGGTATTTACCATGATATGAACATTTTTATTATTGGTGAATATGACTCAACCGAAAACCGATGCATGACATAAAATTAGCGAAAATGTCTTAAGTCGATTCTAGAAATTGGTCAATTATGTTTAAGCAAAAGATGTTCAACCTAATTGATCGAATTTGAAACGCTGAATGGTTAAAATTTTGATTAGCTGTAAGCCAAACTTTTTGATCAGTGAACATCTGCAGCGTTCATTTGGTGGTACTTTTGTGTTGAATCAAGACGAACTTTTTTTTCGAAATTTTCATTTCCGTTCGACTTTCATTCAATTTTCTAGAATTTTAGAATTTAATTCCAAAAAATTCTTCCTCATCACTTTTACCGGCATTATATTGTATCCAACTTAGTCGAAAAAAATGCTTCATGTCTAAACATCGTCTAAAAAGAAAGATAGGAGTTTGAAGTCGAAAAACTGGCAAAATCGGCGTCAAGTGAGAATTCTTAGAAAAAAAAAAGCAAAAATACGAAAATTCCCTATCTCATCACTTTTTTGTTTCTCAAATTTATTCGCTTAAATTGGTGTAGATATTGAGACGCTTGTATGTGGGGTCTAAAAAGAAATGATAGATTTAACAAAAAACGTTTAGTGCTCTAAGAATAGACTCAACCACCTGGTGGTGTGATGTAACACAGATTGACTTGAAGAATGGTTCATCGTTAGAACGAAGGCTAGATTTACAAACGAGTATCCTAGAATTTTCACAACTGCCCTAGTTTGTTCGAGGCGTGGATTGAATAGGTAACCAGATTACGACACCTACCGCCTTAAAATTAGTTTTGAATAGGTACCACCATCTAGTCTAAAATTGTCAACTGGTTACTACGTACTATAGCTGCCATTTCGATGATTTGGATGTACTTGGCTGCCGTGCCTCATTTACCAGGAACATACTCGGTAGTCTCGGGGGTCGAATGCGTTAGGTTTATACAAACATAGCAAATTTATGTTTGATGTTGCTTAATGACCGTAATTAGTCCTTTGAAAGATCCGATTATTTTGGGGAATTCGGTCTTTAGCCATTTATATGGATACCTGCCTGTTAGACCATTAATTTACCGGGTGGCTCGCTGTCAATTCTGGCGTTGAATTTACAAATGCCAATTATATCTCTGAGAAATTAAAGTTTTTAATGTTAATTTTTTTGAAAAATGTTATTTTTAGAAAAAGTTTTTAGTTTTTTATAAAATTCTCATCATTTTTTGTGTCAAAAAAATTGTTTCAAAAGAATATAGTTGTTCTAGGGCGGGATGTGAACCCGGTCCTACCCTAAGCGGTCTGCCTTTATGCCGCTAAGCTACCGCCAGTTGTCAAGAAAAAAAATTGCTTATTTTTTTAATAAACTTGGTTTCAAAAATGATGCATTTTTTATA
>SCLH01000329.1:140134-192419 GCA_004367855.1 Oikopleura vanhoeffeni | reverse complement strand
CGACATCATTCACCGCTAGAATAAAGAAAATGTTTTTTACTTAATATAATTGTAGATAAATTTTATTTCTTGGAAAGTTTGCAATTTGTTTAATCAAGCATTTAATAAAGACAGTTCAATTAGATGTAACGTTCAAAAATCCAATTATTATTAATTATTGAGTTCGCCAATTCGAACTGATGCTCATTTTTATTTTTTCAACTTAAGAATGCCTTAAAAAATTTATAAATATAAAACAATGTAATTAAAATTTTAAAAAATCTAAAATAAAACCATGAAATAAGGAAAATTTAAAAAATATAAGAATTTAGATGAATAAACAATATTGCATAAATAGTTACCTACAGAGAAAGCGATCATTTTGGATAATAGAATTTTTGGATTAATTTAAGAACTTTGGATAATTAAGAAGAAAAAATATTTTAATTTTGGATTAAATTTCTCAAAGAACACAAAAATAAGCCAAATGATACGAAGAAAAATTCGAAATTTGCCGATCGGCTTTCAAAAATATAAAATAGAACACACTCAAAAACATATAAAAGTATATCATTGAAGAACATGAAACATTAAAAAATCAAGTTATCTCAAATTTTTAATGAAATGAATATGATAAATATTCGCATATTGATTTCAAAGTTCGAATTTTTTGCAATATTTTAACGTCTTTTATTAGATGAAAATATGTCACAAATGTTAGACTATCGACGAACTCTGCTCGGAATGACCAAAACTCGACCAAGATTCTCGAATCACATAGATTATTGTAAAGAACGTGCCCAAGTTCAACTTGTCCCATATCATCACCCCCATGAATTATCAAGCTCGAAATGACTTTAGCATGAAGGCAAGAATTTCAACAGGTATCTAAAAAATTGAACCAAAATGGACAAAAGGATTGACCCGAAATTTGCTTGATATTGCTTTGTTCTACAGTACTACATTCTTTCATTCTCTTGCAAATCAGTGACTATAAAATGTAAATAATCTCAAAATATTAATTTTTCTTTTTTTAAAAATAGTCGAAATCTTGACGCTTGGGCGATCCTAATCCCCTGGATTTAATATTATTTCTGAATACAAGGAACCCTAAGCATGTGGATGGGTTCTTAACTTAACCCTTACGAGACGAAATAGTCAATATGCAACCATATATTATTCAAAATCGGCCATTTGAATAGTTCTTAGCGCTGTAAAGTTCGCGATTTTGAAGACATTATATGGAATTTAACCCCCCTGGAATAGATTAAGCGACGTTTTGGTCGATGTTATAATAGATTTCCTGTCTGATCTGGTCCCCCGCTCAAAGTGGTGGAAGAATAACCAAGGTCGAAAAATAATACCGAAAATCAGTTAAATCATGAAAACTACAATTGTTTCACTTATTTTTCGCTAGATTGTATTACTTAACAAAATCTGCAGCTAGAATCCCACATTGATCAAATCATTCTGAGCTCTAGCCCCCTTTCTTCAATATTGTAAATTGTAAGTGTACATGTAATTTGTGAGTATATTCTCACGATTCTAATTTCTATCTCTTAATAAAGTATCATCTTCTCGACCATATTTAAAAAATTCGATGTTAGTATTTTAAAAAGCAAAATCTGGATAAATTTTATTGTAAAAAGTTCTTTAATTTCATGTCGCCTTTCGTCTTGATTTTTGGAAGAAAATAATCCTGGAATTATAAGCTCGAAAGAGTTCAGCTAGCTTTACGAACGTTTAAGGGGGGTAATGTTCGATAGTGGCATGATTGAAGTCATTTAACTTTCGTAATAATAATTAGTTGGTTTACTTTTTCTTGTGCTTATTATCGGTTGCCTGAACCAGATAAATGTGTATGAAGCTAATTATAATAAATTTTTTATCTACGCTTAGTATTTCAGGAAATATTTGGGTTTCGAACTTTTATTTTAGGAATTCGTAAAATTTTCAAAAAAAATTCAAAGTTAATTTCAAAAAATTTTACCCATTTTTTGTCAAAAATTTTCTCTGATTTTGTTTTTGAAATCTGTTAAAAAAAAATAGCTCGATTCAACTTTTTTCAGTGCATGTCCAGCAATTTTCTGACCCGGCTGTTTGAAAATCATTAAAATTTTTTTGTCATTGTTTGTCATAGTTTTATAGAAATATTATGAAAAATTTCTTCGTGCAAAATCAAGTTCCAAAAATTTTTAATTAGTAGTTTTTATTGAAATCCTCTGATTAAAAATCAGTGCCGAATCACTTGGAAATTTCTAGGTATTTATCATATTTGTCCTCCGTAATTTCAACCGATGAAAGGTTCAAAGCGGAATAATTGTGCTCTGAAACTACTTATTAAATTTACAACACTTGCTAAAAGACACGGCTTTGTGCCATTTGCAGCAATTAATAAATTTTATTTCGCAAAAAAAATTTCATAAAATTTTGGGTTTAGGCGTGTTTTTTTTTGAAAGTTCAAAGCGCTTTTAGATTTAAACGCAATTGAAGGTGAATTTTATGTCCTAAAAGCTGTTTTTGTCTATTTCCATGAAAATAAAAACTTTTCATAGTAAAAAAATTTCTCAGGTGAATAATGATTCACCCACTTATAAGCGCATTACACCCGATAATTCTTTAGTTTTATAAATATCGTCCTTAAAACCAATTCTTACTAATCGGCATTAGATTATGACAATGAGTTCAATGAAAAGTAAGTTTTTTGTGTTATTTTTCATTATAACTGTAGTTCATGTTGAGAAATTTAAAATTAATTACACTTTGCCAAGAATGGAATACTTTAATGGGAAGATTAAAAAATAATAAAGAAAACATTTCCACAATTTTTTTCTTTTCAAATAAATCACCCCCGAAAAATGTACCAATCTGAAAAGGGGTGGGCTGTCGCAGATTTGGCACCTGTTCAAAAAGGGTATTTTGGATTAAACTGGTCGAAGCTGATATCCCAAAAACTTCTCATATCTATAGAACAACTTTTTGCGATTATTTGAATTTAACAAGTACCCTTGATAATCCAACTACACCTACGCTTTTAATAAGGCCTCCTAAAAAACGGCAGTTCGTATTTCGTCCCTTGCAATTATTCAGTCAGTTTTTATTACTTTGTTTGTTGTCAGCATCCGGAGAAGCCTCACACATAATGCGATTAGCGCCCTTTCTCGAAATTTTGCTTTCGGCGGAACAAAAACGCGAAAAAAAACACAAAGTAAAATTTTGAAATAGTTCCAGTTGGAGCTCAGTCAAAAGGTAATCTCCCTCGCACCAGTTTAGGAGATTACCAGTTGGTCCATCTACTAGCATCTGAAACGCACAACCTTGTTTGCAAATGCCATTGGCAGAGTTTTTTTTCGAAATTTTTGATTCGGCCGTCTCTTGGGGGCCATGTCAAACTTGTTACATTTTGAATTTAGACAAAATTTAGAAAGCCAAAAAATTTCAAAAAATCGACAAATGCTTCATAATATTTTTTCCCGTAATCAAACATTTTTAAGGATTATAAGGCAATTATTTAACTACAGGTGGCGTCAAAGAAAACAATTAGCGCACTTTCAATTTAAATCATAAATAATCAATAATTTCCTGATTGTTTCGTTTTTTGTGGCCGTCAAAAGCCCAAAAATTCTGAAAAAGAAATCTCGGTTGAGAAGGATGTTGTATTGTTGTTTCCATCAAGAACAAAAAAAACACTCCAAAAATGATGTAAATTGATGGAGAAAATGTTTGATTAGTGTTTCTAGAGAGACGCTTATAAATGTATTGTGGTGTTGCGTAGTGCATTGTATCAGATTTTGTATGTGTGTGAAAATCGACCGAGAAGGTTCGGCTTCCCTAAGTTGAAATAGTTTTTGCGATAGTTACACCTTTGCCTGTTTCGGCGAGAAAGCCCTTTGAAAATGTGATTTTCACAATGAAAAGATTTGAAAATCTATCTCCTGCTTAGATATATTTGCAAAAATGGTGCCAAATGTTTACAATATTCCTTAAAAAGAGAATGTAAGAGACTCTCACGGGCTTTTATGCAATTTCCTAGCTAAACACTGGAAATATGATTTTTTAGTCATTGTTCGAAAAAAAATTTCCGAGAAAAAATTGCTTCGATTTCTGATGCAAAAATAAGCCCAAAAGAAAGCCAGTGAACATTGGATGAGGAAAGTTGATAAATTATTGCAATTCGATCCTAAAAGCCCCGATTTACCTGAGTTAGATATTTTGTTTGTCAATTTATTAAATAGAGAAAGTTGACTTGTGCCAAGCCAATCAACTTCAGAACCCCCTTAAGGGATTGTGGTTGCGAAAGTTAGTTTGTCACCACGGTCTCAAATTCCGTATTATGTTTCTATGTATCCGACCATCCACAACGCGAGAAATTGATTGCAATAAAAAAAAGTTCATTCCTATCGATACACTATTCTAGAAGTATCGGATTTGCTTGCACAAAATAATTCTATTTATTTAACAATTGATAACATAAGATAGTCTCAAATCAGAAGGGGAATATAATTACAGCGAAAAATACATTAAATGAAGTATTTCATATTATAAATATAGTAGGAATCGGATTGACCGACGTAATGACACCAACCCACAAGCAAGGCGCATCATATATCGTTTTTTCTCCCGAGCAATGTGAACCATTTCACAGATACTTTTTGCCCACACCCAGTTCCGGGGCAAAATTCGATTACATACTTGACGCACGTTACTGCAAACCAGAAACTTGTTGCTTATAGGTGCAAACACACATAATGTTTATTATACTTCCTAGACCGATTACAAATAGTCATAAAACGCCTGGTGCATCGACCTTTGCGGCATGCAGAAAATTTTTAGGGACATCTGGGTCCTCGAATAACCCCCCCTCTGTTTCCTGCCAGATCATAATAAAGAACACCTACCAGGATTACCCAGTTGTCAGAATAAGAGGACATGCTACAGTAAAAAGTATTAATGAAAGAAAGTTAGGGCAAAGTTTTCGTCAATTTCGTTTAATGAATTTTTTTTTTACAAAAACGGAGAAGAAAAAACTAAAACTTAAAAACTTTAAAAACTTTTAGTTTTGTTGAAACCACATAAACTTTTCGTTATATTAAATTATTATTCCCATTCAATAAGCTCTTTATCTTTCAAAAAATTAAGAAGTTAAAAATGAAACTCTTTTCAGTGTGAGAAGGAAATGGACAACACTCCTTCCAATTACTTACTATGTTTCTCTGTTTTAATAAGACAAATGTAAATTAACCATAGTCTCCTACAGTTTAATAGGAAGGTTTCAGTAGCTAATTAGTAATGAGAGAAGTTAAGGATAATAATATTAAAGAACTCAAATCGAATACATTGATGCATTAAGGGCGAGTGGATCCAAGCATGTCGACAAGCCTAAACAACATATGGACCACCATCACAGGTGCCACATAGCGGCACGACATCCCTGAAATCGCTGTCCTCAGAACATTGTAATCTCGGAAGCAATTTCCTGTGGGAATAAAGAATACGGACAAAAATTGATCCCTTGACAAGACGCTGCATTTCGGACAATTCCTCGCGCACATTATGGTCGCTGTCCTAGCCCCACCTGTAAAATGACTCGTGACCGAGCTCATAAGTCGAAATTGGTTCTAGATGTAGGGCAAAGAAAGGATCCCACTTAGCTTAAATCTAGTTTCCTGAGCTCTGTTTGTGGAAATGATTAAACGACCACCAATTTTTATCAACTGGCTCTATGATAAGCCAAATTAAAGGATATTAAGGTAAAAGTACGCCTAGGTAACTACGCAGAATCAGTAGTTCTCGTCTCCTAGAGCTCCACATCGCGTGAGACCAGTTGCCTGTTAATACTCGGCAAGTAATGCTTCAGATCCTATTGGAATAAATAAATTTAAATTTTCTGAAACAGAATAAAATCTCCCTTGTACAATGAAAAATGACTTAAAAATTAAAGAATGATTTCAAAAAATAAAAATTTGAAATAAAAATTTAGTTTCTTTGTTGAGGATATACTATTATATTTTTTTTTTGAAAATGAAGTTTCGTGTGTGTTATTGTGTGTTTTTTTATATATAGACAGTAACTGAAATATAATTAAAAGAAAATCTATAATTTGATCGAGCATAATGGTCCATGTACCCTGTTTCGACCACTTTTGTGTTCACTATCCCGGCCCTGATTATAAACATCAGTGCTTTTTAAGTAGCGGGCCAGGGATGTTGACCGGGCGTGTGGAATGGGGATATAGACAAAAGTTCGATATAACTTTTAAAAATAAGTTGTAAATTGTGAATCCAGATGTGAATAATAAAAATAAAATCCCTTTTTTTCAAAGTCTCAGGATATTAATCCTCTTTTTTTTTTTTAGTTTTTTGTTTTTCTTTTGTCATCTTGTTTACGCACTTTAATTGGTACTACCTGCAGGGTTTAAGCGTTAGCGGGTGTATGTTCCTAGCTATGTTTACGAATAAAAAGTAGCTATAGCCTAAAATATGACTGATCTCTTCATCCTCTTGAGAAATCCATGTCGCAATGAAAGCTAAACATTACGAAACTGAATATTATTTGCTACATACTGTGGTGCAACGATACATATATTTAAAGAGGAGAGAGTTTTAACAATTCTATTTTTATCCTTTATTATATATATAATAACTCTCTCTTAGATATATGTGTCTGAATGAAATAGTTGTTTTTTTCATTTCTTATGGATCACGATTAAATATTAATAGAATACTTACTTTCAAAACATCGGGTAATTGAACACTTATTGTTCTGTCAATTAATTGTCACTGGTAGTTAATACGAAGGGAATTTCAACGGAATTATACTTCAGCTGAATCGAACTTATTGCTAAATCCTCAGCCATAAGAAAGTAACAGATCAACCGCAGATAATTAAGCATACATAAACATGAATATATAGATCGAACTGCAGCGCTACACAGCGATATCAGATTCGTACAAGCTGTACTCTGAGAGAACGGAACTCATAATCGGAGTTTAGTACCATAACAAAAGAAAACCAAAATGTAACATCGCACAACTAGGTTCAGCTTATCCACAAGAGGCTGGAAATTAATAAAATAAATAGAAATAAGTAAATAGACATGAATATGGGTAATTCCTATTAAGGGTGGATGTCCGCTTTTTTGTACTTCTAAACACTGACTCAAAAAAAAAAACCGTAACCGCTACCCTTAAGGGAGAAAAATTCTTTATATATGCATGTTTAAGAAAATGAGTTTTTCTTTGTTTTTTGACTTTTTTAGTGTTAAATATATTCTATGACAAAAATTACTTTTGTATTAACCTCAGCTGGATCAGTCACGGCATTCAAACAAGAGGTAAGAGTTCGACTCACACCATTTCGATCAATTAATAGTCGTCATTTATGGTATGCCAAATCAAAACAGTCAGACAATTTCATTAGCAGAGATACCATTTAAATACATATATTGAAGCAAAGTAAAACCAATTGAAGTGTACTTGAAATGTTATTTACTTATTGATGCTGCAAAATTTAATACAATAAAAAAGCGGAAGAAGTGGGAAATGAAAAATAATAGGTACTCAAAAGTTAAAAATTTAAAAGTATTAGTATGTAGACTTATTCTGATACAAGAATTCATAATTAAATTGATAGTATAAACAAGATGAAATATCAAAACTCATTGCAATAATAAAATGTTTCATTCATCATTTTTTTTCACATTTTTATTTCATCTCATTTTTTGTTCTTTTCACACAATTATAGTGAATTTACTGTAGATACTGTGGTTTTTTGTCCGGATATTTTGTGATGACTGATATGATATATTTATTTTAAGGAAATAACCAGTTATAATTCTTAACTATTAATCATCAATAAATATTTCTGTAAATTTTAAGAAACTAACCTGTCTCAAATTTGCCAAATTTCAATGTAACTAAAAAGGTAAATAAAAACAACAATTAAGTATTGAAACTTTTTTTGTGCGATTTATCAAACAGAAAAAACAACTGCTAGAATGTTTTATAACACAAAAATAAGTAGATAATACTGTAAGATAAAAGAAGGTTAAAATATTACTGATTTGATTTTTCCACACTTAGACACCGGATTTAAAATAATCATGTTATATTACGCAATATCTTGCTCACAACCTAAGTTTATTAATAACTTAAATATTAAGGGGGTAGTATGTTAAGCAATTAACAATAATGTCGTTAAATAAACGGGAAACCCTTTAGGATAGCACACCCCTTATTAACCACATGAGTTTTATAAGCTCGACATATCAATTAAAAGGAAATGAGATTTACCTAATAAATAACATCAAATGCTTATAAGGAATTAAAATACCTATAAGCAGTATAGTAATAATTTAAAATTATAGAAAGAAACTTTTATCTTTCGAGTTTTAAAAAATGTTTTTTTTATTAATAATTTATTTTAAAATGCAATCTACTTTAAAGTTGTCTCGGGGTTTTCATTAAAATACTTGAGCCGGATAAAAACACTACTAAAACTGACAGTTTACAGCGAATGAGCCCGTTATCTGTCAGAAAGTGCTCAGATGATTCGTGATATAGGGTGAAGCTATCACATATCCCGTGATGGCTAGGTGCAAGCCCTTATGCCAACAGGATCGATATGATGCATGAACGAACACTACGGGTTGGAAACATTATAAGATAATAATATAAGCTAGACTCCTTGTCTCGTCCAATAAGTTTAGTCGTTGTATGTAGCTACTAAAATTCACTATAAAACCAGTTATGTTGTCAGAAAACGTGCAAACACTGCATACGTTTTAGTTGTGCAGTTGTACTAAACTTTGTGACGAACCACTGAGCATTCCTCGAAGTTTAGTATGAGATTTTCGGGCCCTTTTGGTCATGAAAAAGGAGTACTTATGAGATCTCACAAAAGCATTAGATGTGATAGACGAAAAATTTGCTGAAAATACGACCTAAGACTCTCTGTTTCGCAAAATAGTTACATTTTGTTGAGTCCTGCTTTTCGCGCCAAAAGGGCAGCAGAGAGCAGCAGTGGAAAACTAATTTAACCAAAATTCAGGACTTGAATCAATAAATTAGGATATTTAAAAATCTGTATTATGCATAATTCCTTCTCTTTATCGTTTAACTTCTTTTTTTGAAAAAGAAGGGAGAAACGAAGAAGGAAGAGGATTTAAAGGAAGGAGGGGTTTCGCTAGGAATAGGAGGTTACCGATTCGGATTGGAAATTGCGAGTGGAGATGGCTGTCGTGCTCGCAGTAGAAAGAAATACACATGCAAATATGGGCGTTATTAAATTCGTCTTTTTAATAAATCGTCTTTTGCTGACTGTTCACTTCCTCGGTGTACCTGCCATGTTTGATCAGTTTTATCACAAGTTCACAGACTGTTGAAAAGTGGTTTACAAATACCAATGTACACAATTCACATTCAGATCCCCCTGGAGGGGGTACCCGTTATGGCGAAATGACGTGTCTTCATGTTTTTAAGGCAACCATATCTGAAAACTATACATTGTGAAAACCTTAATTGGTTTAAAACCTGCTGTAGTAGGATTATTTTTAATACAAACTCACATTCGCATATCATAATGGAATCACTGATTCTCGGCCAATCAGCGAACGAGCTTCAAAGTTTAGTCATATTTGTAGCAAAAAGCCTAGTCCCGGAGTTGGGTGGTAGAAAATTAATTTTTAGATTTATACCACAGAAACGCAACGCAGGTCTGTGTACCTATCGGTTTCAAAAAAATTCTCAATAAATTCGCTCTAGAAAAGGCAAAAATTTATTTTATTGAACTGATTTTAAGAGACTCGCACAAAAACATATTCCTCTTTGAATTGTTTAGTCACAAATCTTGAAACATACATGAGAAAAGCTTCATGATCTTTTACTATCGAAACCTGAATTGTTTGAAGTTTTTTTTTTTTCGAAAACTGTACTTTACATGTTTAAAATCAAGATAAATCTTTGGTGAAAGACAAAAAGTTAATATAATGATATTTTAGAATCCGAAAAATTACCTTTTTTGGCACGTAGTCATACGTTACGTATGGAGATAGAAATACCAGCCAATTAACTGAAATTGTCAATTTTAAGATAAAATATGAGAAGTAAATTAAGAAAAATTTTGTTTGAGTCTTAAGTACTCCCTTAAAGTCTTTTAAACTTGGCATTACGAGGAAAACGACTTGAGTTATGGACCTTCATTTTTTGATGATCGGAAGAGCACGGGTGAGGCAAAATTTCTCTAAAATGCTTGTTTGCTCTATAACAGTTTTCAAGCTATTCAGAATAATCTGAGCCAAATTCGGACTAGCTCCCAAAAAATATGCCTCGGGGTTTGAGGTGAAATAACACGAAGATCTGCACTGAAATTTTGACCTGAAGAGTGAATTTTGAGCAGACTGAGAGCAAACTCTGTCCAAAATATTCTTAACTAGAAATTTACCTTCAAATAATATTTTTTTGAAAAGATTTCCTATGAAAAAAATCCTGCAACTTAAACGACCAGAAAAACAATCTCTACACAAGATAGATTAAAAAATCTTGAACTCATTTTTGAGTTTTGAAATTCCTTATTGTTCAATCGTCTACGCATCAAAAATACTAACAACGGAAATTTAACGATTTTTTGGAAAAGTTCGTTTGAGGCACGAAAGGTTTAGTGTACTTAAACGATGCAAAAATTATTTCTCAGTCGTTGAGAAAATTTCGAAAGCGCACCATCGTTCCATTTTATTTGTTTGTAATGTTTCTTTGTTTCAAATTTTTAAAAACCGATACTAAACAGAGGGAGGGCATCCGACAATTTTTAAGATCCGGTTTCGGATATTTCGGGTGCTCAAAATTTTTCAATAGATGCGATCGGATAATTGTGATTTGGTTCGGATCTGCTCGGAAGCACCATCTCAAAATTTGAAGATCGGATCGGTTTCGGAACCCGATTTGAAAAAACGTGATCGGATCGGTTCGGAAAAACCGATCTTTTTAAAAATTTGAAACAAAAAAACATACAACAAATAAACATGAACATGGGTGCTCGAAATTTTCTCAACGACTGAAAATATTTTTGCATCTTTAGTAACTAAACTTTAGTTAGCTCAAACGAACTTTTCAAAAATCTTAAATTTCCGTTTTTCAGTATTTTTCATGCGTAGGACGATTTGAAATAAGGAATTTCAAAACTCAAAAATGAGTTCAATGTTTTTAAGCTATCTTGTAGAGATTTTTTTCTGGTCGTTTAAGTTGTAGGATTTTTTTCATTAGTGAAATTCTTTTAAAAAAATATTGATTTGAAGGTAAATTTCTAGGTTAAAAATATTTTTGGGCAGAGTTTGCTCCAGTCTGCTCAAATTCACTCTTTCAGGTCAATTTCAGGGCAGATCTCGTGTTATTTTCAACTCAAACCCCGAGGCATATTTTTGAGGAGCTTAGTCCGAATTTGGCCTCAGATTATATCTGAATAGCTTGAAAACTGTTATAGAGCAGAACAGCCATTTTAGAGAAATTTGCCTACCCGTGCTTCCGATCATCAAAAAATGAAGTCCATAACTCAAGTCGTTTTCTCGTAATGCCAAGTTTAAAAAGACTTTAAGGGGAGTACTAAGACTCAAACAAAATTTTCTCTTAATTTCATTCTCATGATGTTTATCTTAAAATATGGACAATTTCAAGTTAATTGGTGGTATTTCTATCTCCATACGTAACGTATGATACGTTGCCAAAAAGGTATTTTTTTCGGAATTCTAAAATATCATTAATTAATTTTTGTCATTTTCACCAAAATTTCTTGATTTTGAAAAATGTAAAGTACAGTTTTCGAAGAAAAAAAAACTTAAAAATTCAGGTTTCGATAGTAAAAGGTCATGAGCTGTTCATTCATGTATGTTTCAAGATTGTGACTAAAAAATCAAGGGAGGAATATGTTTTTGTGCGAGTCTCTTAAAATCAGTTCAAAAAATAAATTTTTGCCTTTTCTAGAGCGAATTTATTAAGAATTTTTTGAAACCGATAGTAACAGACCTGCGTGCGTTTCTTGTGGTTTATAAAATCTAAAAATTAATTTTCTACCCCCAAAACTCACGGAGGAATAGGCTTTTTGCTACAAAATATGACTATACTTTGAAGCTCGTTCCTGATCGGCCGAGCAATCAGTGATTCTCAATTATGATATGGAATGTGAGATTTGTATTAAAATAATCTACTACAGCAGGTTAAACAATTAGGTTTCACAATGTATAGTTTTCCAGATATTTGCCCTTAAAAACCATGAAGACGTCATTTCCCATAACGGGTACCCCCTCAAGGGGGATCTGAATGTGAATTGCTGTAATTGCTGGGTATTTGTAACCACTTTTCAACAGTCTGTAACTTGTGATTAAAATGATCAAACATGGCAGGTACAGAGGAAGTGAACAGTCAGCAAAAGACGATTTATAAAAAGACGAATTATAATAACCCCATATTTGCAGTGTATTTCTTTCTACTGCAGCATCGAAGCATCTCCACTCGCAATTTCCAATCCGAATCGTAACCCCTCCTATTCCTAAGCAACCCCCTCCTTCCTTTAAATCCTCTTCCTCTCTTCGTTCTCCCCTTCTTTTCAAAAAAAAGTAATAAAACGATAAAGAGAAAGAGAATTATGCATAATACAGATTTTTAAATATCCTAATTTATGATTCAAGTCCTAATTTTGGTTAAATTAGTTTTCCACTGTGCTCTTCTGCTGCCCTTTTGGCGCGAAAAGTTAGAGACTTCAAAAAACAATGTAACTATTTGCTGAACAGAGAGTCTTAGGTGTATTTTCAGCAAATTTTTGTCTATCATTATTTTATGTGAGATCTCAATACTCCTTTTCACGACCAAAAGGCCCGAAAATCTCATACTAAACTTCGAAGGAATGCTCAGTGGTTTCGTCACAAATGTAGTATCAACTGCACAACTAAAACGTATGCAATTTTGCAGTTGTTCGACAACATACTGGTTTATAGTGAATTTATAGTACTACATACAACGACTAAACTTAATGTTGACGAGACAAGAGTCTAGCTTATATATTATCTATAATGTTCAACCCGTAGTTTCGTCATGCATCATATCTGATCCTGTTGGCATAAGGGCTTAACCTAGCCAATCACGGATATGTGATAGTTCACCTATATGCACGAATCATCTGAGCACTTTCTGACAGATAACGGGCTATTCGCTGTAACTGTCAGTTTAGTAGTGTTTTTCCGCTCAGTATTTATAATGAAACCCCCGAGACAACTTTAAAGTAGATTGATTTAAATAATTATAATAAAAAAAATTTTTTTAACAATCGAAAAGAAAAATTTCTTTCTTAAAATTTTTAAATTATTAATACTGCTTATAGGTATTTTAATTCCTTATAGCATTTGATTTTATTTATAGGTAAATTTCATTTCTTTTAATTGAGATTCGACTTTAAAAATTATGTTTATAAGGGGTGTGCTATCCTAAAAGTGTCCGTTTATTAACACCATTTATAGTTATTGCTTAAACTACTACCCCCTTAATATTAAGTATTAATATACTTAGTTGTGAGCAAATATTTGCGTAATATACACATGATTATTAAATCTCTAAGTGAAAATCAAAAATGGTAATATTTTACCTTCTTTATCTACAGTATTATCTACTGTATTTTTGTGTTATAAAAACATTCTAGAGTGTTTTTCTGTTTGATAAATCGCAAAAAAAAAGTTTCAATACTTAATTGTTGTTTTTATTTACCTTTTTAGTTACAATTGAAATTTTGGCAAATTTGAGAAGGTTAGTTTTAAAATTTACAGAAATATTTATAGATATTAAATAGTTAAGATATAACTGTTATTTCCTTAGAATAAAACATATCATATCAGTCATTCATAAAATACTATAAAACCCACACGTATCTACAGTAATTCACTATAATTTGTGAAAAAGAACATAAAAAATTATTCTCCTCTTTTTCATTATAGTCTTCTCTTCCGGAATTTAAGATATAGTTACAACTTTGCAGTCATAAATTATGTTCAAACAAAAAAATCCACAAATTTTCGGATTTTTTCAATTTTGTTTCAGCTAAAAAAATTTATAATATTCTTTCGAATTTTTCTTCGAAACCAACGGATTTATAACCTTTTTGAACCTTAACAAGGCGATCAAACGTGAAGATTATAATACCATTTGAAGGAGAAACTGGTTGCTGGTTTTATGAGGCCTTATGGCATTGAAAATGCTCCAAATTGATTTAAATGATAACAAAGTGTACTACCNTTTATTAACACCATTTATAGTTATTGCTTAAACTACTACCCCCTTAATATTAAGTATTAATATACTTAGTTGTGAGCAAATATTTGCGTAATATACACATGATTATTAAATCACCTGTCTAAGTGAAAATCAAAATAGTAATATTTTACCTTCTTTATCTACAGTATTATCTACTGTATTTTTGTGTTATAAAAACATTCTAGAGTGTTTTTCTGTTTGATAAATCGCAAAGGAAAAAAAAAAGTTTCAATACTTAATTGTTGTTTTTATTTACCTTTTTAGTTACAATTGAAATTTTGGCAAATTTGAGAAGGTTAGTTTTAAAATTTACAGAAATATTTATAGATATTAAATAGTTAAGATATAACTGTTATTTCCTTAAAATAAAATATATCATATCAGTCATTCATAAAATACGACAAAACCCACACGTATCTACAGTAATTCACTATAATTTGTGAAAAAGAACACAAAAAATGAAAAAAAAATGTGAAAAAAAATGATGATGAAACAATTTTATTATTGCAAGAGTTTTGATATTTCATCTTGTTATATCAATTTAATTAAATTCTTGTTCAGATAATGTCTAATCTCATACTTTAAATTTTTAACTTTTGAACCTATTTAATTTTTCATTTCCCACTTTCTTCGCTTTTTTTATTGTATAACATTTTGCAGCATCAATAAATAAATAAACATTTCATAGTACACTTCAATTGGTTTTACTTTGCTTACAATATAGTATTTAAAATTGGTATCTCGCTATGAAATTGTCTGATCTGTTTGATTTGCTACATAATGACGCTATTATTGATGAAGATGGTAGTGAGCGAACTCTGTACCCTTTTGATGCCGTGACTGATCCAGCTGAGGTAATAAAAAAAGATAATTTTTTGTAATAGAATAATTTTAACACTAAAAAGTCAAAAAACAAAGAAAAACTAATTTTTCTTAAACACAATATATAAAGACATTTTTCTCCCCTTAAGGGGGTAGGTGTTGGTTTTTTTTTGAGTCATGTTTGAAAGGTACAAAAAAAGCGACATCCACCCCCTTAATTTTACATATTATGTCTATTTATATTTCTATTTATTTTATCTTAATTTCCAGCTTCGTATGATAACTGAACAGTTGTGCGATTTACATTTGGTTTTCTTTGATATGGTACTAACTCCCGATATGAGTTCCGTTCTCTCAGAGTACATGCTTGACGAATCTGATCGCTGTGTAGCGCTCAGCGATTTTAATTCATGGTTTTATGTATGGCTTAATTTATGCGGTGATCTTGTTAACTTTCTTATGGCTGAGGATTTAGCAATGTTTCGGTCAGCTGTTAATAATTTCCTGAAATCCCTTCGTATAACTACCAGTGCAATAATGACAGAAAATAGTGTCAATTACCCCAGTGTTTTGAAGGTAATATTCTATAATATTTATCGTATCCATAAGAAATGAAAAAAAAAACTATTCAATAGAACATATACATAAGAGAGAGTTATTATATATATAAAAAGGATAAAAATGATTTTAAAACTCTCTCTCTAAAATATGTATCTTTGCACCCATATGAGCAAATATTATAATTTATTTTCGTTAATTTTAGCTTTCATGCGACACTGGATTTCAAGAGGATGAAGAGATGCAGTCATATTTAGGCTATATGCTACTTTTTATTCGTAAACATAGCAGGAAGATCACCCCGCAACGCTTATACCTTGAGGTAGTACCAATTAAAAGTGGCGTAAACAAAGTGACAAAAGAAAAAAAAATAAAACAAAAAAAAAGAGGATATAATATCCTGAGACTTTGAAAAAAGGGATTTTTATTTTATTAATATCAATCGTGATTCACAATTTACAACTTATTTTTAAAAGTTATTCAACTTTTGTCTATATCCCCCATTCCCACCCCCGTCAACATCCCGGCCCGCTACTTAAAAACACTATGTTTCATAATCAGGGCCGGGATATGAACAAAAGTGCGAACAGGGTACATGGGACATTATGCTCGATCAAATTATAAATTTTTCTTTTTATTATATTTCATTATGTCTATATATAAAAAAAAACACATATACACACAACGAAACTTCATTTTCAAAAAAAAATATAATATATATCCCAAAAAGAAATACAAATTTTTATTTCAAATTTTATGTTTTTGAAATCATTCTTTATTTTTTAAGTCATTTTTCATTGTACAGGGAGATTTTTATTGTTTCAGAAAAATTTAATTTATTTTATTCCATAGGATTCTGAGCATTTACTTGCCGATATTACAGGCAATCTTGGTCCACGCGATGTGGAGCTCATAGGAGACGAAACTACTGATTCTCGTAGTTACCTAGAGCGTACTTTACCTAATATCCTTAAATTGGCTTATCAGAGCCGTGATAAAAATGGTGGTCGTTTAATCATTTCACAAACCGAGCTCAGGAAACTAGATAAGCTAAGTGGCCTTTCTTGCTACATTCTAGAACCAATTCGTACTTATGAGGCTCGGTCACGAGTCATTTATACAGGTGGGGCTAGACGACATAATGTGCGCGGAATTGTCCAAATGCAGCGTCTCTTGTCAAGGGATCAATTTTGCCCGTATGGTTCTTTATTCCCACAGGAAATTTGCTCCGAGATTAAATGTTTTGAGACAGGAGTTTCAGGTTGTCGTGCCGCTATGTGCACCTGTGATGGTGGTCATAATGTTGTAGGCTTGTCCGACATGCTTGGATCCACTGCCCTTAATGCATCAATAGTACTTCGATTGTGAGTTCTTAATATTTTATCATTTTAACTCTCTATTACTAATAGCTACTTGAAAACCTCCTTAATTAAAGTGTAGGAGACTATGGTTAATTTACATTTTCTTATTTATAAACATGAGAAAATAGTAGTTAATTGGAAGGAGTGTTGTCCTTTCTTCTCACCTGAAAAAGAGTTTCATTTTTTAACTCTTAATTTTGAAAGAAAAGAGTTATTGAATGGGAATAATAATTTAATATAACGAAAGTTTATGTGTTTTTCAAAAAACTAAAAAGTTTTAAAGTTTTTAAGTATTTTAGTTTTTTCTTCTCCCGTTTTTGTAAAAAAAAAAATTCATAAAAGAAATTGACGAAAAATTTGCCCCTACTTTCTTCATTAAAATCTTTTATCTGTAGCATGTCCTCTATTCTGACCACTGGGGTAATCCTTGGTGGTGTTTATTATTATACTGGCCAGAAACAAGGGGGTGGTTATGTCGAGGACCCAGATGTCCCTAAAAATTTTCTGCATGCCGCAAAGTCGATGCAACCAGGCGTTTATATGACTATTGTAGTCGGTCTAGGAAGTCATAATAAACATTATGTGTTTGCACCTATAAGCAAAAGTTTCTGGTTTGCAGTAAGTGCTCAATATGGTATCGAAATTTTGCCCGGAACTGGGTTGGGCAAAATATCTGTGAACATGTCACATGCTCGGGAGAAAAAAGATGAACTGATGCGCCTTGCTGCTGGGTTGGTGTCATACATCGGTCAATCCGATCCTACTATATTATAATATTGAAATACTTTCATTTAATGTTATTTTTCGTGTAATATTCTTCCCTGATTTGAGACTATCTTATGTTCTATAATGTTAAATAAATAGAATTATTTTGTTGAAGCAAATCCGATATTCTAGAATAGTTATCGTAGGAATGAACTTTTTCTTTATTGCAATCAATCTTTCTCGCTGTTGCTGATGGTCGGATACATAGAAAACACTAATACCGGAATTTTGAGAACCGTGGTGACAAACTACTTCGCAACCACCAATCCCTTAGGGTTCTGAATGTTGAATTGTTGCACAAGTCAACTTTCTCTACTTTAATAAATTGAACAATCAAAATATCTAACTCAGGTAAATCGGTGCTTAGGATCGATTGCAATAATTTATCAACTTTCATCATCCAATTCACTGGCTTTCTTTTGGCTTATTTTGCATCAGAAATCGAAGCAATTTTTTTTCTCGGAAATTTTTTTCGAAAATGACTAAAAAATCATATTTGCCAAGTTTCTGCTAGGAAATTGATAAAAGCCGTGAGAGTCTCTTACATTTCTTTTTAAAGGAATACTTGGTAAAAATTTGGCCCATTTTTGCAAATTAATCCTAGCGAGGAGATAGATTTTAAATCTTTCAAATTGTGAAAATCCACATTTCCAAAGGGTTTCTCGCCAAACTAGCAAAGGTGTATTCCAAAAACTTTTCACTTACGGAACCAACCTTCTCGGTCATTTCACACACATACAAATCTGTACAATCCACCACGCACACACACAATCATTTATAAGCGTCTCTCTAGAAACACTATAAACATTTTCTCCAATCAATTTACATCATTTTTTGAGTTCTTTTTTTGTGTCTTGCTGGAAACAACAAATACAACATCTTCTCACCGAGTTTTTTTCAAATTTTTGCTTTTGACGGCCAAAAACGGAAAAACAGAAATTATTGATTATTTATGATTTAAATTGAAAGTGCGCTAATTGTTTTCTTTTGACGCCACGTAGTAAAAATTGCACTATAATCCTAAAAATGTTTGAATTTACGGAAAAATTATTATGAAGCATTTGTCGATTTTGAATTTTTTGGTTTCTAAATTTTGTCTAAATTCAAAATGAAAAGTTGACATGGCCCCAAAGAGACGCCGAATCAAAATTTCGAAAAAAAACTCTGCCAATGCATTGTCAAACAAGTTGTGCTTTCAGAGGCAGTATGCGACCGAACTGTATCTTCCTAAACTGGTGGAGGGAAGATACCTTTTGACTGAGCCTCCAACTGACTATTTCAAATTTTACTTTGTGTTTTTTTTCTGCGTTTTTGTTCCGCCGCAAAGCAAAATTTCGAGAAAAGGGCGCTAATGCATTATGTGTGAGGCTTCTCCGGATGCTGACACAAACAAATAATAAAACTGACTGAATAATTGCACAGGACAGAAAATACGAACTGCGTTTTTTAGGAGGCTTATTAAAAGCGTAGGTGAGGTTGTATCAGGTTACTGTTAAATTCAAAATAATCGCAAAAAGTTGTTCTTCAAGATAGAGAAGTTTTTGGGATATCAGCTTCGCCAGTTTATCCAAAAATACCTTTTTAACAGGTCCAAATCTGCGACACCCACTCCCTTTCAGATTGGTACATTTTTTCGGAGTGATTTATGAAAGAAAAAAATTGTGGAAATGTTTTCTTTATTTTTTATCTTCCATAAAAGTATTCATTCTTGCAAAAGTGTATAATTTTAATTTCTCAAATTAACTAAGTATATGAAAAAATAACAAAAACTACTTTTCATTGGAACTCCATTTCCAAATTAATCCGATGTAAGAATTGTTTTGAAGACGATATTTATAAACTAAAGACATTATCGGGTGTAATGCGCTTATAAGTGGGTGAATCATTATTCACCTGAGAAAATTTTTTTACTATGAAAGTTTTTTTTTCCATGGAAAATAGACAAAAACAGCTTTTTAGGAATAAAAATTCACCTTCAATTGCGTTTAAATCTTAAAAAAGCGCTTGACTTTCAAAAAAAAACACGCCTAATACACCCAAAATTTTATTGAAATTTTTTTTCGAAAATAAAATTTAATTAAATTGCTTGCCAAATGGCACAAACCGGTGTCTTTAGCAAGTGTTGTAAATTTAATAAGTAGTTCAGAAACAATATCCGCTTGACCCTGTCATCGGTTGAAATACGGAGACCAAATAGATACCAGAACATTTCACAAGTGATTCGGCCTGATTTTTAATAGAGATTTCAAAAAACTACTAATAAAAATTTTTGGACTTGATTTGCAGAAAATTTTCATAATATTTCTATAAAACTTGACAAAAAATGACAAAAAACATTTTATGATTTTTCAAACAGCTGTCAGAAAATTGCTGGACATGCATGAAAAAAGTTGAATCGGCTATTTTTTTAACAGATTTGAAAAACAAAATCAGAGAAAATTTTGGACAAAAAATGCGTAAAATTTTTTAAATGCTTTGAATTTTTTTGAAAATTTCACGAATTCAAAAATAAAAGTTCGAACCCAAATATTTCCTGAAATACTAAAGGTAGATAAAAAATTATTATAATTAGCTTTACACATTTATTCTGGTTCAGCAAACGATAATAAGCACAAAAATAAACCAACTAATTATTTTCGTAAGTTAAATTGACTTCAATCTGCCACATCGCTGCTACCCCCTTAAACGTTCGTAAACTAGCTGAACTTTTCGAGCTTATAATATCCAGGATTATTTTCTTCAAAAAATCAAGACAAAGGCGACATGAAAATTAAAGAACTTTTTACATAAAATTTTCCAATTTTGCTTTTTAAAATAATAACATCAATTTTTATATGGTCGAGAAGATGAATACTTTATTAAGGAAGAAATTAATCGTGAGAATAATCTCACAAGAAATACTGTACAACTTACAATTTACAATATTGAAGAAAAGGGGGCTAGAGTCTCAGAATGATTTTTGATCAATGTGGGATTCTAGCTGCAGATTTTGTTAATATACAATCTAGCGAAAAATAAGTGAAAAAATTGTAGTTTATGCATTTAACTTAAATTTTCGGTATATATTTTTCGAAGGTTGTATATTTCACCACTTTGAGACGGAAAGATAGACTAGGAAATTATAATAACATCGACCAAAAACGTCGCTAATCTATTCCAGGGGTTAAATTCCATATAATGTCTCAAAATCGCGAACTTATCAGACGATAAGAACTATCAAAATGTGCCGATTTTTGTAAAAATATATGGTGCAAATTGATATTTCGTCTCGAAGGGTTAAAGTTAAGAACCATCCAATAGCTTAGGGGTTCCTTGTATCAGAAATAAATTAAAATCCAGGGGATTAAGATCGCCCAAGCGTCAAGATTTGACTATTTTTAAAAAAAAGAAAGAATTATTTTGAGAATATTTACAATTTTTTTAGTCACTGAATTTGAAGAGAATGAAGAATGTAGTACTGTAGAATCAAAGCAATATCAAGCAAATTTCGGTCAATCTTTGTCCATTTTGGTTCAATTTTTTAGATAAACCTGTTGAAATTCTTTGCCTTCATGCTACAAGTCATTTCCAAGCTTGATAATTCATTGATGATATGGGAAAGTTGAACTTGGGCACGTTCTTTAACAATATCCATGTTGAGTCGAGAATTTGGTCGAGTTTTGGTCATTCGAGCGAGTTCGTCATAGTTAACATTGTGAATATTCATCTAGAATAAAAACGTTAAAATTTGCAAAAATTCAGACTTTGAATCAATATTCGAATATTTATCAATATTATTTCATTAAAAATTTGAGATAACTTGATTTTTAATTGTTTCATGTTTTCAATGATATCTTAGTATATGTTTTTTGAGTGTGTTTCATTTTATATTTTCGAAACGATCGGCAATTTCGAATTTTTCTTCGTATGTATTTGGTTATTTTTTGTGTTTTTGAGAATTTATCCAAAATTAAAATATTTTTCTTCTTAATTATCCAAAGTTCTTAATTAATCAAAAATTCTTAATTTATCCAAAATGATCGATTTCTCTGTAGTAACTAATTTATGCAATATTGTTTATTCATCTAAAATTCTTATATTTTTTTAAATTTCTTATTTTCATGGTTTATAATTTTTGATTTTTTCAAATTTAATAATTGTTTTACTATTTATAAATTTTTTAAGGGCATTCTTAAGTTGCAAAAATAAAATGAGCATAGTTCGATTGGCGAACTCAATAATTTATAATAAATTGGATTATTTGAAGTTAAAAACTATTGAACTTGTCTTATTAAATGCTTGATAAACAAATTGCAAAACCTTCCAAATGAAATAAAATTTATTACACACTTATATTAAGTAATAAACATTTTATTTATTCTAGCGCTGAAGATGTCGTGTAATGCGCGTCACCCCCCCTCTCAAGGGCTAGTGTTCACAAGGTGCTGCTCAATCCGACCTTGATCCGATTTCGCGGAAAAGTGACGTTTTCTACGTTTTGTTGCTATTTTAGGGAGGATTTTGGTGTAGTAATTTTGGTGTAGATTTTAACTTAGCATTTTAAGATGTTTTATGACGACGGTTACAACCCTAGAAATTGGGGGCGCTCGAATTATTGAACTAACATACCGAACGGAGACGTGTTCAATGTCAAAAAAATGTCTTTAACTTAACTCCTCGACCGGAGTAATAATATTAATACAACCATCAGAAGTGTGTTGGTTGCCGAACGAACAATTTGAAAATAAGGAGAAGAATTATTTAAATGAATTTAAAGTTTTCATCAAAAATTACTGATAATAATAAAACATATTTAAATGCAACTAAAAAGTAAACGAAAAGTGCAAGGTTATTTCAAAGTCCAAAAAACACTTTTTATGTTTTTTACAAGATAAAAGTACCACATGAAATATAATCCTTAAAATATGATAAATAAGTTGATAAAACCGAAAATATTAAAAAATATGGTATTCGATTTAAATGGAAAGTCACCGAAATAATGCAAGTGTAGTTTTACACTACAAAGTAAGTGTTGTTTTTATCTTCATGATTCGAAAATCAAGGGCAATAATAAAAGGGTGATTAAATATTAGATAAAAATCGTTGTTTATATATTAAAGATAAACAAAGTGACGCATAGAAATTTAAAACTGATATTAAATGTGAAAAAAATTACCGAAAAATGCAAGTTTAGTTTTTCATTATTTATAAAAATCCATTATTGTGAGAGTGTTAAACAATTTTTGATCACAACTATCAAAATTGAAAATCTGACTGAAAAAGAAAACGTCACCGCAAGTTTAGCTTTTCAATATTCATAAAAGTCTTTTATTGCTGACTTTATTTAATACAATTTTCGAGCACAAATAACAAAATTGAAAATCTGACTGTTTCAAAGCAAAAAGTAGTGACAAAAATTTACTTCTTACGTTTAAATGACAATTTCAAAAGACTTTGTGGCAAAATGTTTGTGATAAATACCTGTTCTTGGATGGCTTGAGCATATATTCGACGGATCGTGATAGCAAAGTTGTATTCGTGAAGCATTTGAGAGATTGTTTGAACATCACCGTAAACCTTGACCAACTTTCGCCATAATTTCATGCAAAATGGACCAACTAAATTCAAATAAATTAATAAAATGGTCACAAAGTTTTCTTATCGAAGCCAAAGAAAGCCATAGTTGATTTGTGATGTTTGAGTTCATTTGAATTTTTTTCATTCAGCTGAAGTGCGATCCAAAATGACAAAATCCTGAGAGAAATTTGTATTTTATAACGACATTCATTGATGGAAAATTTCTCCAATTTTTCGGTTTTTCGACCTAGCCACCTCAATATACAACGTTCTAGAACTTTTTGAAAAACAAAATGTTCTAGAAAATGGGCACTTTTTCACACTTCAATTTGAACATTCCCATCCAAGGGATCCTACTTGAACAAAAAAAGTTCAAATTAAGTGTAAAAAAGCCCAGTTTTGATTTGTAAAGTATAGAAATAAATTAAATAAAAGTTTTAATAATGAAAATTTTCGATTTTCGCGCGATAAATACCAGGTTGCTCCAAGTTAACGTATGAAACATGGTTTCTTGCTCTTCGGTACAAAGACGAATCATCAACTGACATCTATAAAGAAATATAACATTAACACTAAGGAACAAAAAACATTTTTTCTGCCGTTTTCTCAAGAAAACGAGATTTTTCGAGGAAGTTATGAAGAATATAATTATGAAAATTAAATATATTGTAAAAATGTAATATTACATTTATCTGATAATATAACAAAAAATCATCGATGAAATTAAAATTTCATAGAAAAGCTTTTGAAAAACTTTCTTGCTGCTGTGATTCTATATAAAATACAAATATAAAATTAATAATATACGATATACGACCATCAATATATATAAATAATACGAATGGAAAATATATAAAACTTTACATATCGACAAATATTTACATGTTCGAATATCGTTTGACATTTGAAGATGAGAATTTTTGAAAATGCGATCAAGCAAGAAATATATGTTAATTTAAGATGAACTGATAGCATGTTTATATTATATTCACGAATAATATATATAAGAATAAGTTCTAGAGAAAATCACTCGGGTTAAATATCCGACGGAATTTGTCACGATGAGCATAATAAGATTGGAGATATTTCATGTATGAAATTTTTTAAAATATTCATAGAAAATTCATCTGTCAAAGTTTTCGAAATTTCAAACATGCAGACTAATCAACATAGTTTGAACTTTCGAACCAAAAATCATGCCAAAAGAGTTTTTATTCATTTGATTTAAACCAAGTGGTAAATCAAAAGGTAATGAATCAAAACTATGATACGTGTGTTGCAGATCGCTTAATAAATAAGACGATTTGCGCCACAATCAACATCGTTAGAAACGTATAGTGGTCAGAAAATGAGATGAGATCGTCATTTTCAAAATTTTGCTCTCAAGTTCATGTTAAATTCCACATTTTGAAATCTCTAATATTCATCTCTACTCACGCCTCCTGGATTTTAGGGGCAACACTTACGAAAATTTCGCCAGCTACTCGAGCTAGTTTAGTGATATTTTTCATTCTGTATGAGCACATATCCATATGTTCTACCGATCTTCTGGTTCTAGTATTGTCCGATTCTGATGCGAGCATTTCCCCTTGAATCGGGTTGAAAAGGCGTTCGCCAACAGTTTCAAGAAAGTAAGAGTTCATGGGTGCGGCAGGGACTGCTGAGAGGACGGCAACGAGGGTAAAAAGTGTGATTTTCATTTCAGGGTTGTAAGGTTACGCTTTATGCTATTACAATTTTTGAAAATCTATTTTAATGAAAATAGATCAAAAAAGGTACTCAAAGGTGCAACGGTAAAACAACTGAAAGGAATAAAAATTCACTACTATTTATACTCAATAATTAAACCAATATATCTGAATTTTGATTAGTAATTTGATCAAAAGAGGGTCTGAATCGAGATCATAGTATCCTTTATTTTCACACTAGAATGATAAATAACGGTGGATATGATTTTGAACGAATATCTCGAAAAATCTTATATATCTTTTTTGTATTATTTTGAATACAGGAAAAGACATATTTGGTTTGTCGGGATTTTCTATATACTTAAAGCGGTCACTCACTGTTTCGGGGTTTCTTAACAAATGGCTCTTTTTATCTTCTTAAATAAATGATATCTGGGTTAACTTTGTCTTGATTTAAATATTTTTTTTAAATAAGGTATAATAGATTTTTGGGTGAAATTTATTATGTTGTAGAAATCACGTTAAGAGCTTGATTATAAGGAAATCCTATAAGGACAAAACGCCATCATCCACTAAAGGAGGTGGAGGACACCGCCAACAAACCGCTGATTCAACATTAAGGGGGTGCGCGCGCGGGGGTCCTCCCGCATGTGGCGCTGTGGAGCAAGGGATGAACAGTAAAAAAATCAACATTTTGGTTTCATGAACATTGAGAGTGAACTATCTAAAATCAGAGTAAGCAGAATTACAAATTCTAAAGACAGACTTTTTTAAGACATTCATTATTAGATAATAAAAACCATATTATCTAATAGGAAAACTTGTCAGATAACTTTGCCATTTTAACGTCTAAAATTGCGTGAAAATTGAAATTTTTATATTATTTTTACTCAGGTTTTTTCCGGTGATTCTCACATGAATTTTTCTTGAAAATAACTGTTTATTAATTGGTCAATTGACAATTTATTTTTCTGATAATAATTTTTGAATAATTTTGAAAATTTTCCTTATCTGAATACTTCACTGAATACTACTGAATAGTACAAACATTTGGTTTGTATTCCTATCGCGGCAATTTTGATTCACTGTATTCGGTACAGGATATATTTTCACTTAAAGTTGATAGCTTGTCGGTTTTCAAACGAGAGGGTTCAGAACGATTCAGTTACGATATAATATACCGGATTATCATAAAATAAAAAGCTTTAGTTTGAAACTGAGCTTTAAATTTTAGTTTTAATCTTTGCCAAAGCATAACACAACAAACAATAGAAATAACTATAGATATACAGAACGATCTCCGGGTCCAAAATTTTTTTTTGGCTTTAGGAAATAGGAAAAACATTTCGAGCCTTGGATCATAATAAACCATAATTCATGGTTTAGTTTCTGTTATCCCAATCACATTTTATACAATACTTGTTTGGGGAACTATATCTCAGCGTGCGATTTTTGCGTGGGCAATTCAGCCAAACAAATTTTCGATAATAAAAATTTATTGACAAAAGATTTGAAGTTACGAAATTTTAAACAAATGTAGTCCCAAAATCTAATCACCTCGCTGTTTTTGCCGAGGTGTTCAACCTTGAGGTTTTGTACAATGGAAATTTTGTTTTGGAGTGTGCCTCGAAGATGGGTTTTAAACTATGTAAAAATTACTAAGTATACCGTGATGACACAGGATACCCGTTTTTAGAAGTTTTTATTTTGTTCAAGAATAGTCCAAGTTCTCGTCAAATGTTAACAACAAAAGTAATGGTTAAGATTTAAGGTATTGTGGTTCCTAATTTGACATATTCTCGATAAAATATTAGCCGAACAGGGCCTTGAGGATATATTCAAATTACCTTGTTTGTAGAACTAGCCTTCAACTTGCGAAAAAAATTTGCCAAAACTTTTTTGTATGACCACACTCCTTCACACATAAGCGGCACAAGAGCTTATTCTCGAATACGTAAAAAACCGGTCCAAAATACGGTTTTTGGACTTTTTAATCGGAAAATCTATCTCCTCCTAGGTTAAATTTCAAAATTTACTCAAATTTTGCAAAAGCTAGCTCTAAACAAACAGAAACTTTCACTGGGGCGTTTTTGCAAATTTCGACCCAAACAAAAATATGAATTTTTCAAGGTCACGTGAAAAATTTCCGAAAAAAAATGTGCTTCGTTTTTTTGAAAGTATGCTCAAAAGAAAGCTGAGGAAACACTGAAGAGAAAGTTGGCTTACGTCAACCCAATATTTCGAAGTTTTAGTGGTCAAATTGACACAAACGTTATTTTGAACATAATTTTGAGAAAAATACTTAGAAAAAAATCGAAAAAACGCAAAATTTTCGGAATTTTCTTTGTTCTTATTTGGGTTGTTTTGTGCTTTTTAAAACATCAACGACTGATTTGGTGCATTTTTATGACATAATAACTGTAAAAAATGTAGGAACCACCATACGGTATGGTGGTGTGGTCCATACCCTTAACGTTGTATCAAGTTTGTTTCTCTATATTTTGTTAAAATTTAAATAGTAACAAAGAAAGCTCGAAATCGGGAGAATTATTTTAAAAGCTATCCTTTCACAATTTGTTGAACAAATCATGTTCACAGTGACTGTTCAAAATAAACTGGCGTCGCTCAAAATTTTGATTTTCATTTTGTTAAATTACAAATTGCATATCCCTTTATCACTTTTTGGTTAGAATGCGTAGCCACTACTAGTTTCAACGTGTGATTTTAACGTCGTGGCTACGCATTCTAACCAAAAAGTCATAAAGTGATATGTTTTGGTGCTTTTCAGGTCGAATAAGGATATTCTACCGGTAAGTTCTAAGCTATTTAGAACGTTCTAAATGAATGCAATTTGTTAATTGAAATTGATGAAGTTTTGTTGCTAAGAGAAGGTCCAAAAAAGTGAAATTGTACGTAAAAATTGACAGACGGATAATTAGAATGTTCGTTGTTTCATTAAATTAATCTTGTAGTTCAGAATCGGCTGTCAAAATTGACATCTAGGTATCTATATACCTTGACTTTCATCAAAGAAGATTAATGTGATATAACCACACTTAAATTGACGTGATATTTGAGGGACCAAAGTTCCATTTCTGAGACTTTATATAAACCTTAAAAAAGTGACTTCACAAAAAATAGCCAGACAGAGAAAATTATTTCTAATGTTGTGAGATTTGCTTCAAAACATTAAACGGGTTATGATAATCTTTCAACAGTTGAAGTAACAAAACGCAACGAAATTATATGATATGCTATAAATCTAGCCTCAAATCACCTTAATACTTGACAAATCAATTTTATCTCGACGCTGCTTGAAATTCTGGTTACTACCCACTCAAAGGCCACCGCTACTAGCGTGCAAGCTATGGAGGGCTCTTATTGGCTGTCCCTTCAACATGATAGGAACATATTACAAATTCATTGCGTAAAACGTCGGTGACCTCTAAATGAGAAGTAGATTCTTATTATTGAAGAATTTTAAATTTGTTTGATTCTATATCGCTGTAAATAACTGTCTGGGCAAAAAAAAATTTATTCTTATTTTCGAAAATCTGCTTAAATACATGAAATGCGTGAAGATAGCCTTCTCTAAAAAGTAAACTGTGACTGTTATAGGAGGCTATCTTAACGAATTTCCTGTTGTGAAGCCGATCTCCGAAATTAAAAAAAAAATTACTCCGTCCGGACAAATTTTTTCTTTGCCAGTGTAGCTTTTGGGTTATTTCGGAAAAATACTATTAAACCTTTAAACAATTGAAGCAGTTGGATTAGTCAATTAAAGAGAATAAATCATGTTTTTGTCAACAAATGATAAAACACTAAATAGCTAGCTATTATATTATTATTACTAATTTATTTGCAGCCATGGCCAGACCGTCTACAATTCTCATTGACTTCAGAAACTCAACATATATCGAGGTGCAATGATATAGCTTATTGCAAGAGAGTTGATTATCGCGACAAAATCTAGTAGCAGTTACAGTTTTCATATAAAAAATAAAGTTTGATATAAATAACAGAATTGAAAATAACGGTTTTCTAAAAAACCTTACTTTACTGTGAGTACACCGGGCTTGCCGAATTTCTGTCGGCCAGTTCTGCAAAAGGAGCTTGCCGGAACCGAACTTGCCTACCACCGAACTTGCCGAAACCGAGCTTGCCTATCACCGAACTTGCCTATCACCGAACTTGCCTATCACCGAACTTGCCTAAACCGAACTTGCCGAAACTTTTCAAACCGAGCTGCCGAATCTGAACTTTTTCAAACTGAGCTTGCCGAATCTGAACTTTTTCAAACGAGCTTGCCGAAACCAAGCTTGCCGAATCTGAACTTTTTCAACCGAGCTTGCCGAATCTGAATTTTTTCAACGGAGCATGCCGAAACCGAGCTTGCCGCATCTGAACTTTTTCAAACGAGCTTGCCGAAACCGAACTTGCCGAAACCAAGCTTGCCGAATCTCACTTTTCCAAACGAGCTTGCCGAAACTGAACTTTTTCAAACCGAGGTTGAAAAAGTTCATATTCGGAAGCTCGGTTTGAAAAAGTTCAGATTCGCCAAGCTCGCTATCAGCAAAGTCGGTGGTAGACAAATTGGTATCGGCAAGTTCCGTATCGGCAAGCTCGGTGTAAGCAAGCTCGGTTTAGGCAAGTTCGGTATAGGCAAGCTCGGTGATCGGCAAGTTCGGTTATCGGTTTCGGCAAGCTCGATGGTTGGCAAGCTCGGTTAAGGCAAGCTTTATCGGCAAGCCCGGTGAACTCGATTTTATGGTTATTAAATATTTATTTAATTTTTAACTGTACAAATTGCATAACTCAGGAGTGTCATCAGTAAACTGTGATAGTTATTTCGATTATGGGGCCTCCTGGGCATTTTTGCCAGTTTTTAGCCAAGATTTTCATATGATTATATTTACTAATTATTTTTGAAAACGATTCATCCGATTAAGGGGATTGTTGGTGCTTCCAGTAATGTGCTTGGGGAAAAACTAAGGCGTTTTGTGTAAACCAAAGAGGTAGTCATTGTCGAGTCCGTAACCTTGGGAAAAGTATCAAAAACATTGGGATTTCATTCTAACGAGATGACATATTAATACATGCAAGCCTTTAATAATGCATAAACATCTATTGTGGTGATTCCCTGTTCGCATTGAAGTGGTACCCGTCAAATCCACGTATCCACCATAAGATATTCATCATAATCGACCGCGATTAAACTTATATGTGATCCAGCAACAAAACGATCGCTCGGTACAATCTTAAAGCCAGAGCTATATCTTTAATAGTTAATCATCTTAATTCGCGCCGATATTTTTGAAAAATTCCTTGCTATAGTGTAAGATACGTATAGCAAAATGAGACGATTATTTTACAAAAAAGAGTATAGCCTCACGAACGGCCACAGTCGCCGGATCTCTTTCGTCTTTGTTGCGATAAATTGTTCTCTCCTATTAGTCGGGTACATACTTTTAACCAATGCGAAATTGTTGATACATATTGTTTTATATTTCCTTCGCAATCACTAATTTCTGCTGAGTTTAGCTGCGCCATTGTGATAACATGTGATTTTGGAATGAAAATTCGAAACATATTGAAATCCAAGGTGGGCAAAAATTGAACAATTTATAATCAATTGTTAAGTTTGGGAAAAAAAAAGAAGAATATCTCTTCATTAGATGTCTTATTGTTTCGCTGGTGATCTATTACATTTCTTTGTATCGATGCTAGACTAGCCTGATTTGTACTTAGTAATATTTAAAATAATATTGAAATGATTTTTGCAAGCAATATGCGATAGTCTGCGAAGTCGTAGTATTCCAGTAGTAAGATTAACTTTTGTTGTAATGCAGTATCAAGTTCTCGTTGTGCTGATGGGTCGGTACAAGAGAAATATACACAGTTTGAGACCGGGTGCGAATAGAATTTATGACTGACTGCAGCCGCACGAATCCCGTTAGAAGGTTTATAGATAGCTAAAACTGAGCAGAAATATTAAGAGAAACATATATTAAAAAAAAGGCAGAATCAAACAATTTTTTCTAATATTTAATAAACACTGATAATTAAACAAATACAGTTATACCATAGAATCAAAATTTGGACCATTTCTTTCTATTTTATTATTCCCTGGATATTTGTCCTTAGTTTGAGCTATCAAAGAACTTAAGGGTATCCCGGTCCCTAATTTGACATATTCTCGATGAAATATCAACCAAACAGGGCTTCAATGATAATACTCAGATTACCCACTTTGCAGAACTAGCCTTCAACTTGCGAAAAAATATGCCAAAACTTTTAGGTATGACCACAATCCTTCACACATAAGCGGCACAAGAGCCACCTAAGCCAAGACGGAAAATCTATCTCCTCCCAGGTTTTACTTTGATATAAACCCAAATTTTAACATAACCTGTATAATAAGTATATAAAACTCTGAAGTCACGCTTTAAATTTCCGAAAAAAAGTGTGCTTCGATTTTTACGAAAGTATGCTCAAAAAGCTGGGGAAACACTGAAGAGAAAATTGGTTTACGTCAACCCGATATTTAGAAGTTTTAGTGGTCAAATTGACACAAACGTTATTTTTGAACTAGAAAAAACGCAAAATTTTCGAAAAATTTTTTGTTTGTCATTTGGGTTCTCTTTAATGCCGTTCGAAAAGATTTGGTGCATTTTTATGACATAATAACTGCAGAAAATGTAGGAGCCGGGATTCCCTTAATCAAATGCGTCGTTTTAAAAAAACGAATTATATGGAAATTTTGGCTCAAAAAGTGGCAAAAAAAGCTTAGGAGGCCCCATAATCGATAACAGATGACTAATATTTAAAAACTTATTAGAAGAAATTTATAATTTCATGGTATTTTTCAACGAAAATGACACACTGTAGATAAAATATACAAAGTCGTTTAATTTAAGGTATTTATCTTCAGTTACCTAACGTGGAAATTGATCCGAATTTGGTTGAACATTTCAAGTTATCAGTTGATCCCCTTTCGTCCCCTTCTGAGCTCTCTTGATTTAACCTATCTTACAAAAATAATGTTTTGGCTTGTTTATAATTATTACGCAAAGCTATAGAGGTCGGCGGCCCTTAATTTTCTTAGGCTTGATACGTCGCTACTGACAGATTCAATTTCCAATTTCAAGCTCACTCAGATATGCTAATGAGAAGTGTAATGAGTAGTATTAGGAGGGGGTAGGGTGGTACCGTGTACACTTGACGACACGGACCACTCAACCAAGCCACTTAAATCTAATTCTGCAGAAACTGGGGCTCCCGCCAAGATCTCAAAGCATGAATTATAATGCCTGTTTACATTTTCTGTGTTGTCGTATTTCAAATATTTCATTAAATATAATGTGAATTTTCTTGAATATTTCAAAATACCAACATACAGGGGGGCCCAATATCGCCGAAAGTTTTTTGGCAAAAAAATTCGGCGATATTGGNACATTCGGCGATATTGAGCACTTTCGGCGATATCCCTTTATCACTTTTTGGTTAGAATGCGTAGCCACTACTCCTTTTAACGTGTGATTTTAACGTTGTGGCTACGCATTCTAACCAAGAAGTGATAAAGGGATATGGAACAAAATGCATAGAATTTAATACTCCAACAAACGCCATGAAATGAAAGTTGATTAGAGTAGATTTTGGAAGTTCAATCCTGGAAGTGACGTCATTTATGACGTATACAAAGTTATTTGGGATATAAATCTTAAAAAAATTCGGCGATATTAGGCACTTTCGGCGATATGGGAACAGGAATTATTTTAGCTAAAAGTCATGATATTGCGTTGGTTAAATTCGGCGATTTCAGCGCATTCGGCGATATTGCCCCCCCTGCACATGCATTATCAGCACATGCATTATTTTGATGCTATTTTATACACTCCTGATGGAATGAAAGCATACAACGGTTTATAAAATTCCTAGGATAAAAGATTATTTTTCGAGTGAATTTTATGAAATATTTAATAATGACACCGAATAAATTCAAATATAAATTTTCGAAAGACATTTATAGAATTTTGCTATCAAATTAATAATAATTTTAAATTTAGACCTGACATTCAATCCATATTTAAAACATGAAGTCACAGTCATTTTAAAATTTCACAGCAGTGCTTCATAAACTCAAATTAGATATTAACAAATAAATGAAGAACAATAAGCGTACACTACTAATCGGGAAGCCGTTTTGAGCGGTGAGAAAAAGTTCGTTTTTTGCATCAAATAACTTAAATATACGCACCGCTTAAAATGGTTTCCACAGTGAGTATTGTACAAATCAAGGCGATTTGAGTGATGCGAAATGCTGAAATATAATTGACTGAACACAAAATTAAGACAATTTCATGGACCGATACTGAAATTCAGTATTTGATGGGCTGCAAGTATCTCGCTTTGTTTGTATCTTTGAAAGAGGCTGACTTTGTACGCTGATGGTCATAGTTAAAATAGTCAACTAAAACAATTAGTATTGAATTAGATACAGGCGAGCAACAATCGCCTGATAGTTTTTTAAATGAGATGTGTTACGGTACAAATCAATTTGTCAAATTTATCCGCAGCAGTGACGTATTATCTGGCATTTTCCTTGTTTTTTCTCGCGCAGTCAAGATATAAATCAAAAATGTTATTGATTGTGAATCGAAAACTTTGTTAAATAAAGGTTATCCGAAAAAATTCATCTTGAAAGTTCATATCAATTAATTTTTTAAGCGGACAACTGTATTATTTTTGAACAATTTTGTTTAAAAACTGCGGTAGTAATAAGATGGTACCGTGTACACTTGAGACACGGATATTCAATCGAGGTACTTGAATTGAATTCTGCAGAAAAACCTCCCACCGTAAAACCTACCTTTAAAGCATTCTTACCTGAGGACCACGTAGGGGGTGCATAATCAAGAGGTCCTTAAGAAACCGCGACACTTGTTTTTTTTTTAAGAGGGTTGTTGTTGCAAAATGGTGGGTTTGTGAGGTTCATACTTTCAATTCTAGGCGGGGAAAAAATTAAATTATTATGAAATATTAAAGATTAAACAAAAAAACTAAATAATATATAGGTCAGACGTATTGATACATGAGAAAACACAGTAATGTACCATTAAAAATTTGGATGAATACCATAATTTTTGATAATTATTGCTGATGGTCCAACTGAAATTGCTATCGACATTAAAATATTTTTTCAACATTATCTGATCATTTTTGAGATTTTATTGAAATTTTATCAACTGAATAAAACTAAATTTTCCAAAATATTCTAATTTTTATCTGTGATAGCGATGATAGTAGTTTGAAGCATTTTTAGTTATTTATCTCTATCAGAACAATTTTTATTTCTAAATTGTTATTTCGTTCGACTACCCCCTTAGGAACCCGTGGTACTTGATGAATGTTTGTGGGCGAACACTCTTATATACACGTACCACACGTTATAATCAGCGTTCAACCCAATTGCTGGACCAATCTTGGAGAACTCAACACAAGCCAAAAAGGACGATGACACTTAAAGGAGACAAAGTACTTATCAAGTTGACTCGAATTCACTTCAAAAAAAACTTTTTACGCATAAAAAACATAGTTATAAATTGGCTAACAAAATAAAAAACTTTATCGGATAGTGTGCATTTTTAACATTTATAACTTAAGAAATTATCCAGATCAAATGCAGGAAACATCGGTGAATTAAAAACAGGATTGTTTTAAATAATAACATAAACAATTTTTTTTGAGTCAAATTTGAAAAATACAGCACAGTGTTTTTCTCCAGATTATTTTTCAGATTAAAACGGAGAGCTCTGTCCCTGATTATTATTTATCCAATAAAGAAAAAACAATACATCGTTTACTCACTTGATGACTCTCCAAGGAATATATTGAAACTATTTTGAAGAGAATTTTCGAACGACTTTAATTTCACATTATAAAATTGAAATCGGTCTAAATTTCGCGTGAACAGGCCAGTGCGCATATAATATACGTATTCACAAATCTTGAGGATGACGGGAAAGAAGACAAATAAATATGGTTTTGAAATTGAGACGACTGGGAGGATTTTGAAAATGTTTCTGAATTCAGCTAATTTTGCTTGACAAAAAAGTATTAATTTAAAAATTTTCGTACAGTTTAAATAAACTTGAGGAATTGTGAAAAACGAACTAAACGTGAAAGTATCTTCGATTTATTCAAGTTTAACCAAAATCGCTTCAAATTTTATTGAAATTTTAAAGAGAAAACAATATTCGGGTGAGCGTTATTATTAAATATTAATTGATTAAATTTGTTCTTCGGAAAAAATTCAAATTTTAAATAGCTTGCAATTTTTCAACACTCTACACACACTCTCCCCTTTAAGTTCGTTGGCTTAAATATTTCGTTGGAACTTCTTTCGGTCTCACCTTGGTAATGTGCCAATGGGACAGATCCCATAAATGTTCACAACGTCATTTAACCAGAATTAAAGTTCATAATCCCCGTTGCATAAACAAAGGGATTACTTACTTCCCTTTTCCAAAAAAATGACGTATAAATTGTGTACCAAATTTTCTGACGTAGAAAAATATCTAACTAATTTTCATAAGATCATTTTACCATAATTAACAGAAATAAATGGTATTTCCTTCATCTCATAATTGTATTCGCGGTTATAAGGACAGCCAAATGATCCAATGATTTTTGAAACTTTTCAATTTCTCCCAGAAGCTTGAACCTATCGAGCAAAATCAGATACCCGATTTAAAGTTTCTGTTTTTGCTAAGTCGGCCTAAGTATTCTTGAAAATTTTAAAACTTGAACTGTTTTGAATTCTCACTGTAGGGAGTGGTGAGCAGACTGAATGTGACAAATAGACTTTTTTGCACGTTTTTATGCAAGACTATAGATTTCGACCATAAAAATATGCTTCTGCAAATTACATATACTGTTTAATTATCTGTTACAATAAACAGTGATTAGAAACAGGAATTTAAAATGTATTTTTCAAATTATGGATAAAAAGTTTTTAAGTTAATTTTTAGCACCGAATGTCCTCCAAATCAGAAAATAGTTGATTGCGAAAATCATAACTTTTTCTTTTTTCTCTTGTTGTATCTTTTTTGATTCACTGCGCCTCAGCAGGAAAATCAAATAATTTTTCGAAGCTTTTCTCTCGAAGTTTCTCTGTTTTCTTTTTTTTTCTGTTTTTGATTCTGAAATGTTCGAATTTATTTTTGTTTTCTTCTTATTAATTCTAGATTTTTTTTCAAAATTACTGGTTCAGCCAGTGTTCACCTAATGCTTTGCCTGAGAAACGCCTGCAACTAACAAACTTCTTGAGGGTAAAATGTTTATTTTGTGCTTGTAAAAAAATAAGCAGAATGAGACAAAACCCTGTTTTGTGTTTTCGTCCCAGAATGATGGATTAACATTATCCTATATATTATGTCTTATATATTATCCTATATATTATGTCAAAATATGTCAAAATGTTTTCATTAACCATTGTAGGCAAAAGCGATTTAACTACCGTTTTTTTCATAAAACGTTTTCAATATCAGACATTTGTTAATTTACCGTTTGTCACCGAATTGAGTTCAATGGATTATTTTATCTTTATTATATTTGTGCTTTAACACATGCACATAATTTTGTTTGATTATTTTGAAATATGTTAGTATTTCATTGAATCTACTATGAAAACCATGTTTCTTTCTCTTTAAAATAAAACTTTTTTACTTTACCCCCTTACTCATAGAGCCATAAAAGTGGCTTTCATTTTTTTGAAACGACCTGAAAAGACAAAAATAAAAATAAGAGTGCGGCTCTCACTGCGCCCCATAGGAGTGGTGCGGATCTCTTTGAGTAAATGTTTGTTCTCTTGTGCGGGAAATATATAATTCTCTATCTCTATTGTTTTTTTGGATTTCTCTGAAATTTTTCTTTATCAGCTTTATCTCATAATTTATTTGTAGAAAAACAAGGTTTTAAATACTCAGTTTTTAGGAATTCGTTTTGACCATTTTTGAAAAAAATAATAATGTTCCTACTAAATGGAGAACTTTTTTTATTTCTTTTTGTTTGAAAACAAAAAAATTGCTCATCAATGAGAAAGCGGAGAGGAAATATAAGGAGCAGACATATTTAGGGTGTCCGCCGGGACTTTTCGGAGATGTTAAGTCCTAAGCGTCACGAAATTATTTTAAGGTGGTTTCCGAATGATTTTTGATGAAGAATTCGAAAAAATATTTTTTTTTAATTTGTTCTAAGTTGACCTCAAAAAAGTGATTTCTTCTCATTGGCCCATTCATTTTGACCACCTTCTCATCCTAAAAAAAATATTTTTCTGATATTTTCAGAAATTTCAGACAATTTCGAGTAGAGGGTTAAAATTTCAGGCTAAGGAATTCACAGACATATTGTTTACCATTAATTCCACCATTTCAAAGGTGAGAATTATCGTTTTATAGACGAACCCGATAAGGTATTTTGAATCGGAGACCAGATTAAGATAGCCAAGATTTCATTCTATTTAATTAAATTTGCATCTTATTACAAAAATCGTATAGTTATTACTAGAGAACAGTGTGAGTCCACTTGGTTATTCCATAGCCTTAATTAAGTACTTATAGTGTTAATTATCTAAATTTAATAATCCATAAAGTTAAGTCTATCCTTTATCTCAATGACTGAAAAATAATTAAATCAAAAGCACTTATACTTTTCGGATAATAGAGCTTCAAAGTCGCGTCATAAAAGTGGCTCTCATGCTTCAGGGGGATACCAATACTCAAATGAGTTAGGGGGTTAAGTATATAAATAAACTGATTAACATTTATTTATTCAATTTACTATTTTTAATTTAATGAATACTTGATTATCTATCTTTACCAAATTGGGTCCAATGAATTTCTGTCATCAATAAGGTGCATGTGGGGAAACAAATGTACAAAATTTGTGGATTTAGATACGCGAAGATTATGAAATTTTTTGATCTTATCCTCGACTCTTAATTCCGTGGTATTGACAATACCGTCTTGTATAAACTTTGCGGTGTTTGAGGGTTGAAGCTTAAAATTTACAGTTGCATCAAGTTAGACAGTGACGAAATAGCAAAAATCTTCGTATCGGTTGCGTAGGCGTTCTCAGAGACAGATAAGGCCAAAAAGTTGCGTATTTGGTGTCTGAGTGTTCTGCGCATATAGATCAAGTGCTTTTCCTTGGTACGTAAGATTGCCAGTTTAACGATGGGTGGGATGTCTATTGCGTTATCACCACACAGCAAAAAAACACTTTTTATCAACTATTTACCAAATCACCGATTGTACTGTACCGATTTTACTACACAATTGACGTCATTTTCAACCCAAACCAAGAGAAGAACTGCTAGGACTCGCGTAATTTCGAAATTTTTTTGAACGCATCAACTTTTTTTGGAACATTCACATCTGCTCGCCAGACCACTTTGAAAAAATTTGAACTTATCGGATCACAAATTTTTTCAACTGATTCTTAGTTATTTTTGCACCGATTTGATTGGTCTGATAGACAAATTTTGAATATATTCGAAATAAAGTACATTCGAAATAAAGTGTATTTTCCACATCATTCGATTAAATCTTTATAACATCAATAATTGCAGATCCTGGATTTTCACGCTGTGTTGATCCTCGATAAAAACTGTATTTTTAGAAGCCACATTGTGGCTGCCACAACCTTAAAAAATCAAATTGTACAAAACTGTTTTTTGAGAAAATAAAACATTAATAAAATCAAGAACCGGTGGTATCTGTCGCTCATAGGTAAAACATACTGCCGTCATTATTAAAAAACATTATCCTTTAATGAATGATCATAACATACACACTGGTGACGCTGAAGTACAAGTATTAAAAGTTATGATTTTCTAATTATTTTTTGTGAAATTATTAGAAACCAAGGCAACAGTATAAAGGAGGGGAAATATCGCCGAAAGTTTTTTGACAAGAAATTTCGGCGATATGGGTACAGAAATTAATATTTTGTTCAAAAAATGAAAAATGCGTAGACGTTCGAAATGACGCCATGTGCCAAACCATTTTCAATTTTATCAGGTGTTTTACAATAAGTTCAGATGAAGTGAATCATCAAAATGCGTAGAATTAATTACTCTAAAAAACCTAATCAAATAAAAGTTACAAAGAGTTAATTTGAGAAATTTAATCTTGAAAATCACTTCATTTGTGACGCTTAAAAAGTAATTTGTAATAGAACCCTTAAAAAATTGGCGATATTGGCACATTCGGTAGCTTAAAATCATGAAATTGCGTAAGTTTCTTTCGGCGATTTCGACAAATTCGGCGATAATTTTTCTCAAAAACATGCCCCACTTATCATTTAATGAAGCTTTTGAAGGTTAGGCAAAAATAAAGTAAAGAAATTTTCATGTTGTAAATTAATAACTTTATGCTTTTAGGGGCCTCGGTGCATTTCGACAGATACCGATATGGGCTCTTGATGAAAACTTTTCACTAGATTGATATATTCTTCCCAATATACCATCAAAGTAATGATTCATAATCGAGGCAACTTTTGTAACCAGCGAATTTTCGCATTATGGTTTTTTAAGAAAATTTTGAGTTTGAATTTAACTTTCGAATTCGAGAAATTATGAGAAATTTTGGATAAGAGTTCCAAACATTATAAAAAATGCCTTATTTTTCGTTCAAATGTTTTTTTCAATAGCTGTTTCAAATCAACAAAAAAAACTCTACAAAATGGCTACTTTAACTTTTCGACTTCGTGACCACATATTTTTCATATGCTCTTTGAAAAACCATATGACATGGTCAAAAATTTTCAAACTAATTTTTTTGGAATCCATAGCTGAAAATATTGGGAATGGCTATTTTCACTATATTTAAATATGCTTTCGTTTGGTTATTTGCCCTGGTTTGATAACCTCTGATATACTTTTGAATGAAAATACTTTTTGCGCGAAATAAAGTTAAGCCCTCTTGCTATTTCAGAGACTTGCTCATGGTAACCGACTGCTCGACCGTTTTAAATTTATTTTTAACTCATGAAAAAAAAATTTCTTTCGATGTGCTAAAATTTCGGTTTTTTTTGACTTTTTTCAAAAAAATTTAAATTTTCGATTTTGACTTAAAAATCGTGGAATTAAAATTAATAAATTTTCAACGGTCGACCGATTAGTGCCCTAATTAATAAAAAATAGAAAATAAATTTTAATGTAATTAGACACGTAACTACAAACCGCGCGTTTTTTTAGTGTTTTTTAAAAGACGATTTATTAAGTAAAAATAATTAATCTGAAAAAATTCAGATTATACAAAGTAAGCTAAAAGTAGCAACTTGTGTTCGAAAAAGTTTTTTTGAAAATTTGAAGTGGCAAAAATTTCTCATCAAGACAAAAAAGAATTGCAAAAAGTGCAAATCTGTCAAAATGCACCGAGGTCCTTAAGTTCAATCCTGATAATGATAATAAATCGAAACGTTGATATACAAAAATGAGTTTTTATAATTTATTCTTTTAGGTAGGCCCAAAACGTAGGTTTAGGTTTTAGGTTGAAAAATTAGTATGGGACTAGCAATTGGGCAAATATGCCACGAAAAGTAAAAATGGACCTGAAGTGGCGCCTGATATCAGGGATCGGCAAAAGCTGGGCGACCCAGCCCAAACCCAGCAAAATCGTGGCCCAGCTTGGCCCAGGCTCAGGCGAAAAAAAGTGGCCCGGGTGAAAATTCTGGCCCAGGCAAAAATTCTTGCTCAGCCGAAAAATTGATAAAAACAAAAATAAAGGCCCGGGCGTAAAATNCTCAAAACAAAAGGCGGGTTATCTATAAAAATGATTAATCAAGCCATATTTTGACTTATTTAATTTAGCCTGCTGAAAGAACCAATTTTTATTTTGTATGGTGCATTTTTGTGATAAAAAGACAAGAAAATAAGTGATGCATGACTCAGAAGGAGAATGTTTTTGAAAATCGTTCCAATGTGACCTAGCGCCCTGGTCGAAAAATCGCCCCAATGTGGTCCAGCGCCATGTTTGAAAAATCGCCCTTGTGTGACCTAGCCCCCCTGCCTGATATCCCTGCCTAATATATCGATTACGGGGCCTCCTGGGCATTTTTTACAATTTTTAAGCCATTTTTTTTTTAAATTCGGCTTTTGAAGACGACTTATCCGATTAAGTTCTTAGATAGCTGAAACTGAGCACAAATATTTAGTTAATATTAAGATTTTAAAAATTGGTCCGAATCGGACCATTTTTTTTGTTTCTGAGATTACTGAAATTAGTTAATTATCAGTTTTTTTAAATCGGAAACAATGGTCTGATTCGGATCCGTTTTTTTTAATTTATTTTTCCCTAAACATTTGTACTCAGTTTGACCTATCTAAAAACATATAAGTCCCCAAATTAGGCCAATGGCGTATCCTCATTTATTAAACCTAATTATCATAGTAGAGTCATGTGATGGCAGCCAATTTATAACCTGGCTCACTATTGGACGCTTGCCAATCAATTCTTCAATGAATGCTTTTCAACAAACTCGAGCTTACAACTCGACAATGTGAACAAATTTGACAAATGGAAAGAAAAATTAAAGAAAAAATTTATAGGATAACAAATGAGTATTTTCAGCAGTAGCGGTCCGGAATGTCCGGTAGTTTTTTCTGGCATTGATACTGGGCCATCTTGTATATTACGGCCGATGTATGTTTTGTATAAAGGTTTTAAGGACCAAAAATTATCAGGTCAAACTGAGAAATTATGGCTTCTCGAAAAAATTTTGTACACATAAATTTTGTACATGTATATAGTCGAAAGGTTATAATTGTTTTATCGGACATTTCAGATCGTTGACAACGATTTGTTGTGGTTGGAAATATTTGTTTGTAGCATTTTGATCATTTTTTTTCTAAATCTTGTTATTTGCTTGAATATTTGTCCAAGATGTTCTTAAGTTCAAAATTTCTTTTTTTGATGGTTAAAACTTCAAAATTAAGAGTTTTTAGCATTTTTGCTTGATAAAATAAACGTCTGATTTGTCATCACATTTTTTCCAAATACTGCTAAAACATGACTTATTAATAAAATTTATATTTAAATTTCAAACAGTGGATGGGTCGGCTTATCAATTCGGCAAGTTTAAGTGTGAAAATTTCTTTTTAATTCCGGATAATGAGGGCTTTGGAGTATTTCTGCCGATCTGTAGTTTTTTAAAAAAAGTATGATTCAGAGTATTAACAAGAGCGAAGAAACAAAACGAAGACATATTTAAATGAAATTTGAAAGAAGCCATTCTGAATATTTTCAGCTAACGATTCCAGAAAAATTAGTTTGAAAAATTTTGGACGAGAAATGAGGAAAATTTTCAAAATATTTCCAAATAGTTTCGACCGAAAACCCCAAAAAAATGAGAGATGATTTTTCAAATAACATATAAATAATATGTGGTCACCTGAGCGAAAAGTAAAAGTGGTCATTTTGAAGAGTTTTTTCGTTGATTTGAAACAAATACCGTAAAAAATTTCTCATTATTTGTCGAATTCGAAAAGTTTAATTCGAACTCTAAGTTTTCTAAAAAAACAATAATTCGAAAATTCTGTAGTTACGAAAGTTGCCTGGATTATGAAACATTACTCTGAAAATATATTGAGAAGAAAATATAAACCCAGTAAAAAGTTTTTCATCAAGAGCCCATATCCGTATCTGTCATAATACACCGACCCCCTTAACAGCCGACCTTCAATAAAAATAGAAATTTATTCCCATCAGCCGTTCCACTAGGACCTTATGCATTCACAAAATTTCTTTTTAATCTTGCTTTGCATCTCACGTCGTGAAACCTTCAAGAAAAATTTTAAAAACTTCCAGACTAAAAAATTTATAATCCAAAAAATTCGAAGTTTAACTTATTATAGGGTAAATTTTTCATAAAAATGTATAAAATGTTTTTTGCCCATATAAAATTGAAAAAAAAACAAACGTCATAACACGCGCTATAGATATAGTTAACGTTCTTGAGATCAAGTTCTGTTGGAAAAAGGATATTATGTTTCAAAAAACAACGAAATAAATTGATCTTGAAATTTTCATCAAAAAAAAAATCCCTACGATCTCGTTATTTCAAATGAGATCGATCCTGTCGCAATTCAGACTTATCAATCCTGCCTTTTTTTATTTTCAAATAAAAACGCAATAAAAATCCACGACAGTTTATCTTTGTTTCATTTCATATTAAAAACAGATCCAAAAAACTGTCCGTTACAATTTTAATTAAAGTGCAATTTTACTTAATATTCTGTTTGTGAAACTTTGTAATAAAGTTTCTAGGGGAACCCCTACTGCGCAAAGTACTGATTAGTAAACTTAAACTTCCCCTGAAAACCTCTTTGAGTTTAAACGTCAGTCGTTATCTATCGATTAAGATGATTTCTGCGGTGGCCGGAATGTGTCTCTTATTCTACGTCAAAAAATGGTTTCGAAATTTGGAGTATCTGAGATCTAGTAATAAATTTACAGTACCAAAAGAATGTTTTAAGATCAAGGACACAACCATCATGACGACTTTCTATTTTACTGACAAAAAATGTATTCAACCCTTCACAGGAACCTATATTTCAAAGTCAAGAAACTGACCCACCAAATTCCGAAGTAAACCAACCTCACTTAGGGAACAAAGAATTTACTTAACTCAACTTAGTTTACCTTATATTTGACAATCATGGCAGAATTTATATTTTCAGCTAATGAAACCAAAGAGCATCACAACTTGTGATTCACAAGGCTAATTCTATGTTCATTTTTTTCATAAAATGGGTTTGACTGATTTTGTAATCTTTCTCATAAGCAGACGGATAGCTCTACGATAGTTGCATATTTTGATATAAAAGTTTTGTCTACCTACCCCCCCAAATCAAATAGTTTGAAACGCTTTTTTACGCCCTCGCTCTTGATAACTGTACCGGACTGGAACCAACGGATTCAAAAATTGATTGCACTCCAATTTTAATACGTTAAACTACAATTTTTCCATTTGTGAACTCAAAAAATAATAATTTTTAGCTTTTCAGAAAATTCATTAAGTTATTTTTCAATTTTTTAAAATTTCATTAGAACAACTTATATCTGAAATACAGTAGATGACGACTTCATACCGGTTAAGTAGTTCTCTGGTTAAGAGTTTTTGCAATTCGAGAACCGAAGAACTAAATATTTATATAATATAACTATTAAGTTTTTTGAATTTTGATGAATTTAACAAGAATAAATTACCCAATAACTGATGCTCGGAAAATACAAATACTTAAAAACTTGTTAGAAATTTTTAAGAATAATCAAAATTAATCCAAAAGTCTTAACTGATGGTTGGAAAGATGGAAAAACTAAAAACCTTTTTTACCCGAAAAATATTCAAGGTTATCTACTATCTTTTAATTTTCCAGAAAAACAATCAACGAATTATTTTTGCTCATCAAAAATCCGCATAATTGAATGCAAAAATGGATTAGATCGGAAATATTATTAAGGAAAAATTGGTACCTCCTTTTTTTGACTTTGTTGCAATTTAGTGAGAGAACCAAGCATAGTTAAGCAACAAGACAATCACCAGTTGTTTTTTGGGGCTGGTTAAGTACTATATACAATTTTTAGGCTTAATTTATTTGCGGACACTACCCTCTTAAAACCCGTCAAAGCTTGGATGCGAAGCGTGAAAATTTCTCTAGATCTTTTTAACTAATAACGAAAAGAAAAATCTTGAGCAGAATTCAAAGGGGAAGAATAAGGAAAAATTAAAGTTGAGAATTTCTTGAGAATTACTAAGACTTTGTACTGATCGTTCTATATTTTTAAACTTTGAAGCTGACCTCGACAATCTTTGGTCGTCTTACGTGTTCACGTTATCAGTTAAGGTAGTTATGAGGGTAAATAGATATGGCGTAAGACATGCTGTGACAACAAATAAGCAGCGATAGGCGGTGGTTTATACTTGAGCTGGATCTATTTATATTTAAACCCAGACAGATTGCTTAACAAATGACGACAGAATATAAATAGTTCCATTCAGCTAAAAACTACTTTAATTTTTTTATGTGTTTTTAAACTTTTTCAAAGACCTAAGGTCTTAGACCTTCATCAATTATTGGTTGCCCTGATTTTTTGATGAAAAAACATTGTAGATAGCACTTTTTTAATTCTAAATTTCCACCTTTGAGCTGTTTTTAACGTTTATGGTTATCCTTGATAATCAAAGTATTCTTTTTGGACATCGAAAAATAAATTTTCATGATTTAAATGATTCCTCAGTTAACAATTAATTTCGTGAACGAAGCATAACCAAACTTAATTTAAATTTGACATACAAATTTTTTACATTTTTAAGTAAATAACATAATCAGTTTTTATAATTTTCAAGAAAAATTGGGAAATTTATAAAGTCGACTAGGGGCGCTCCTGAGCTCGATAAAAAATATAAAATGTAAATTGTGCTTCAACCTAGGATGGTGAAAAAACGTATGGAATATACAAAAATCGGCTTTCGTTTTTTCTACTCAACACTTGTGAGCACAGAAAAAAAAGTTCCGCCAAGGCACCAGAGCCTATATATGGATCACCCGCCCTCAGAGTACAAATCCTGAATATTTGAAAAATACAAAATCTGAGCATTTGATTGGTTGATCCTTTCCTAATTTGACCAATGAAATCGGCCTATTCCGCAATCAAGGGTTTTGATTGGGTGCTAATATCTTGCGTTGTTTGTATCATTCAAATATTTAGGATTTGTACTCTGAGGGCGGGTTATCCATATGGGCATTTTTCAATGCTGATTGCAGAAAGCCCAAGGTAGTTGGAGTTTCAACTTTTTTCGCATAACAAAGTTTAAATAATATATTTTCGCATCCGACATTTGATATTCTAGAATTTAAATTTTTAGTTCTAGAAAATCTACTGATAAGAGCAAGGTATAGCATATCACGTGATACAAGCTCACAGTGGTATTCACAAATTATTTTGCTATCGGAATCGATGCACAAGGATCTGACCTACGTTATCGTTTTCTCCGATTTGGTCTATATCAATAAATAATCAATATATAATCAATCAAAAGTTATTTCAAAAAGGTCTTAAATTTTGATAAAAAATCCCATTTTTTTATTTAAAATGGTTATTTTCCCTATAAATGCAGATTAGTACACTTCTGATATTATTTCTGGGTCGAAATACTGATCAAGTGACTCTGTGGACAATTTTTAATTGCTTAAATTAATTTTTTTATGATTAAAATATTTTTGTGAAATACTTAAAATTGAAAATTTTGAAATATCACTTCTGAAGAAAAATATCTGTTCCTGTTTACCAATTAATCTTTGTTTTGAGTGTCAACCATGCACAAAACACGTTTCTAAACACTGACTATTTTTAAATTTGGATTCACTTAATATGTCGCATTTGTTTCTTTTGGAAGTAAAAATTCAGATAAAAATCTCAAAAAATCAACCCCCCCGTAATATTTGAACAAAATTTGCTAAAAAAAATTTTTTTTTTTAGAATCGCCGCAGAACTTTTTATTATGCATTAGGCAATTCTACAGTGCTTTTTTTGCCGTTTTTAGATGATTTTAAGTATGCTCGTGCCTATATATAGCCTATATAATATAGGCACTGTGCTCACACGGGTTAATGTTGTAATTTACTTCAATTTCATGTTACTACTTGACAATATCAGGCCCAAAAATTTTTGTTTAAATCATTCAGCAGAAAACAGTCGTTACTTAATTAACTTAAATTAAGAATTTAACTTATTCCATAGATAATTATAGTCTCTTATTAGAAGATCAGAAAATATCTCGATTTAAAAAGGTTAAAAATTTCAAAAGTTTGCTTTCACATGTTGGCAATATCTGCAGTAACACACGTCGTTAATAATTATTCAACGGAATAAATATCCTAGAGAATCTGAGATTATGATTTGAAACAAAAATATTTCTCTGTGTTGACTATCAATATTTTTATAAACAGTCAACGTTTATCGATTTATGTACTCGAAACTCATTCTACTTTAGCTTTTTGCCTCATGATCTGAATTTATCACGTTAAACATCATATGACTAATTATTACTACAATCCTCTGGGACCTCAGGCGTGCATAAAACAGCACAATTCAAAGTTTGCTCTACAAATTTTCTGTGTAAAAATTAAGATGGAATGTGCCTTAAAACATATTCTGCTCATTTTATAACGATCTAAAATGTGTTCAAATTTTTTAAACAGAGCAAAATATCAATGATACTGTATCATTCATTAATAAGTTTTTCAGAACTGTTTGATTAGTATTGACGCGGCCAAATCCCGCTATTAATAATATTCAAAAATGGTGTAAAATTTGCTTTTAGTCAAGCCGAATAAGTTATCTCATTTTTTACAAATAGTTTTTAATTCAACTATAAAATCTGTTCATAACTAATTCAGACAAACGATGGGATAATTTATTACTTTGAAATATTTTAAATTTTAGAAATAATATCTTCAAGTGTAAAAAAGATTTTGAGTCAACGTAATCGCTCTGAAAAATGTAGGGCATCAAAGAGTATTATAAATTTTATAAAATCTGTGTGTTATTCACTTTCACAAAGGGCGCTTTAAATGATCAACCTGTGCCGATCGACACAGTCTGAGTTCACGAGTTAAATTTGAAATTTGAGTCATCTTCGAACCTTGCAAATACATACTAGTGTTAAAGTTGGTCCGGAGACCAACTATTGAGGATGTTTATGCGGGTTCTAGGAACAGGACGAGAACAGAATAATGTTTTCGAACAGTTATTTTTGCGCAACCTAATTAATCTCAGACAAAGTTGCATAACTGTCACACTAGTACAGTGCTGTTGTTATGATTTTAAAGTTATTCTACCCATTCTGAACTTTTTATCATTGTAATTGAAGCTTTAAAATTATGATGTCAAAAAAATTGATGAAGTGCATGGTTTCGCGGTCAAACTTGACTGTACCAGACTAATTATTAGCTTAGTGGTTTGGTGCCGTAGTATTGACGATGAATAAGTATTTTCCCACTTCCCCCCAAAATGTTCCATCAAAATCCGGCTAGAATTTAAAGATGGTTTAGGCATATCATCAGTCTGACTCAATTATAGTACTTTTGGCCAAGTTTGGACCACAAAATGTCCCGATTAAGCCCCGGCTAAACCGCTCATACAAACTTCTCTCAATAAATATATTCACTGAATAGTATCTACCCCCTTTTTTGGATTTATTAGCTATGCAATTTTCAGCTGTAGATTAAATGAACGGTTTTATCAAGATATCTTTTAGAAGGCAGTTTTGATTGTTTCGATATCTTTAGAGTTCATTAAACGCTTTTAGAGCTACGTTTGTGATCGCAAACGTATTTAACGGTAAAAAACGTTAAGGCATGAGATAAATTCTTTGACGAGATCAATTTAGAGATAATTTAATTTCTGAAGATCAACGTATTTCATAAGAGCAACCTGAGTAGGTTCTGGATGTAGAATGTTTGACGTTGATGAAAGGATATCTTGAAACATTTGTTTCATAATTATTTGTCAAAGTCAAGATATTCTGATGAGACATCCCCTCAAAATCCCTGTGTCTGTCTATTGCGCAAAAAGAAATACTTCGTATTAAGAAAGTTCTGTAAATTATGTTTTTGGTACTAGACTAGGAATAATCCGGCTAAGTGGACTCAATATTATATACCAAGTTTCAAACCGAATTAGTAAGGGGCTTTAAAGAGCACTCAAAATTTAGTTTAACCAAAAACGGGCCTTAATAATCTCAACGTATGATATTGCAAGTCAATAACCCATAATTAATCTTTCATAAAACAAGAACTTAATTTAAAGGTTACAATTTAAAGGTGTATAAAAATATGATAAACATTTGGAGGTGGTGGAAGTCAATTTTGACATTTTGGAGGCTTGGTATTGCGAAACTGATAGAAATTAGACATTATTGAACAATTTGTAATATTTGTCCAAGATACAGTATCCTGAATCTTGCGATGCCATTTGACACTTCAAATCAGCTACCAACCATCTGGTTAACAGCGGTTAAATTGCCTGAAATTTATTGCTACAAAGTGTTTTTTCTCTATTTTCACCCAAGATCTCAGGAATTTGGTTGAAAGTGACGAAAACCCGCCTTTGGACGTCATTTTGGGGATATAATAAGCTCACAGGGTCTGGAATATTGAGTAGGAAGTACTTTTGGAATTTCGGCCTGATTGGCTGTAAATTAACACAAAAGTGCGCTAAATCCACAATATATTGAACATAAAAATGATATTTAAAAAATATAAATGCGACCAAAAGATTTTTTTGGTCTCATTTCTTGCAAAAACGATGCTGGAGATCAAAACATTACATTTACATATACTTAACTGATCTAGGATCCAACGCCGTGTGGTCGCTTCTCTAACCTCCACAGGGAACATTTAAAATAATTTATCATAATAGCCTATGTTGAGGCTAACCTACGCAAAGCGATGTTCCTATGATGAGTTATGTTACATAACTTATGTAGAATAGTAAACCTTTATTTTTTTCCAGAATGCTTTGTGAATTCGTAATTTTTTATTATGATGATGATGATCATCAGATGATCCTAATAAATTTAAACCACTTGTGGGTTACGAATTTGATTTTCATCAAACTTAACCTGGTGGGCACTCTCATCCCAAGTCTACAACTTATCTCTTTGAGCTGTCGGATAAGAACCCCTTGTACTCATTCACCAAACTTGGGATTAGATTGTCTTTCACCCGATAAGTTACTTTTGTACAAGTATAAGTATCTTGTAATATAAGTATTTCGAAAGAAAGCATTTCAATTTTTTTTTTAACAAATCACCCAGTAATATTCGGATTTGATTCTAAGTATGATGTTCCATCAAATATTTACGGTATTTACAAACAAAATTGTGCGGCTTTTGAAAATTATTTCTGACGGATGACAGCACTATTCTAATATGTTCTGTCGAATCACTGATTACCGTCTCCAAAGTTCAATTATGTTTGACCAATGTTTATTTGGACTGGCCCACTTTCTAACCACATTTTAGGTACTATTATTAACAAAGCTTACGGATGTTAACTGCAGAGTTCATGATCGATAGCTAGTAAACTTCGCAACATTCTCATTAAGCCCTAGTACTCATTTATTTCATGTAATCAGGTCGAGCGATTAGTCTAGCGACTTATTCGCGTAATATGCGAAATATCCGACTAGTAATGTCGGGCAATGTAGTGTAGTTGGTTGACACGGCGTTGGTTAAACACGCTAGAATCATCATGAAAGAGCCCCGGGTTCGAGCCCCGGCTTGTCTTTCCACCAGTTTCAGGTATTATGAAACCTTACAGGTGTTACAGGTAATCGGCTATTTGAGTTATACTGAGTATAAATTATATGATTCTAGCGTATTATACTGTATAATAGTCATGAATAAATGGAAAATAACATTTTGTGAAATATTTTTCAAATACCATTTTTTTATCTTATTCTGAAATTTTTTGAAAAAAAGCAAGGTTTCTCATTGGTCGAAAATCGACCTAACGTAAATAAACCTAAAACGAGATTTTTAACCCTCTCACACATAAAACGCCATTCGGGGACGCTACCGTAGCGCTTATTACGGGAAAAGTAAAAGGTTTGTAATTCACTGTTTTTAGTCCTTGAGATTGAGGATAGACCTAACTTTTATACTCTTAAATTTACATTTTGACTTCATTAACCCCGTAGAATAATGACTTTGATAAAATGACTTTTAACCTACGCAATTATTTCTGGGAAAATGAGAGACGTCACAACAAAAATTGATGATGGAGGAGATCCAAAATTAAATTTTCTAAATCGTGACTATCTCAGAAATAACCTGCAATTTTCGGTTTTCAATCTACAGCTGTTTTCCGAAAATCAAACCTAACCTACGCAATTTATCGAAATCACTGAAGAAATAAAAATTTACTCAAAAGAGGGAGATCAAAATTGAAAATGGAGTAGATTGAGAAATTTTTTTCTTTTAAATTGAGTATTTCAGAAGTGACCTGTGATTTCTGGTCACTAATCCATAGGTGTTTTTCAAACTGGCTCCGTGTGTGAGGGGTTTAAGCTTGTTTTTCCCCATGATCGTGTTGAGTGTATTAACTTTTCTGTGCATTTCTAGATATCGCTGAAGTTTGGTTCTGAATGGTTTTTCGAACAAAAATTTTACTTTTGAGAATGGTAATGAAACACCGAAACGTGAAGTTTTGAATAAATACTTTTTATACAGCTTTTATCAGAGAACACAATAGAAAACCGCGTTGTTATCGCCGCAATCAGGTTGAAAAAAAGATACAACGGCTGAACCAAAGCATACTTTTCATCGAGTGATGCATAAAGATCAATTCCATCATTTGCGGCAATGGGAAAACAAGTGGAAAATAACGTCACCAAATCTGAATTGAGAGGGTGGGCGTCGTAATCTGGTACCTATCAATCCCGCCTCAGAATAATTATAGGGCAGTTGTGAAAAATCTGAGGATACTCGTTTGAAGATACATACTTCGTCTAACGATCACACATCTCAAACTCAACATTGTTACATCACACCACCAGGTCGTGAGTCTATTCTAAAATACAAAACGTTTTTTGAATTTAATTTTTTTTAGACCCCACATACAAAGCGTCTAAAAATTCACACAGAGTAACGGAAAAATGAGTACAAAAATATGATCGTTCTGTTTTTCGAATTTCGATCTAATATTTTCTAGAATCTCACTTTAAGGCCAATTTTTGGACTTCAAACTATCTTCTTTTAGACGGATGTTCAGAATAATGCCGTTTTGCGACTTATGTAGATAAATACATAATCTCGTCAATATGATCGTTCTGAATTTAAGATTATTATTTTAGAATTCTAGAAATTTGATTCCAAGTAACCCGGAAATGAAAAGTTCGAAAAATGTCTGATCGGAACAAAAGTGCCAACAAATTGAAGCTGAGAGTTCACTGATCAAAAAATATGCTCACAGCTAATCGAAATTTTAACCATTCAGCGTAAAATTGGATAATTAGGTTTAACAATTTTGCTTAACCTTTGTGAGCATATAAAAAAAAGTTCCGCCAAGGCATCAGAGCCACAATTGTGACTCTAGTTTGAACGTTGTTAACAAAAAGCTTAAAGCAGTTGGAATTTCAATTTTTTCTTCATAAGGAAGTTGAAAGGTAATTTTTTTGCATCTGACATTTTAAATTCT
>SCLH01000329.1:128784-140114 GCA_004367855.1 Oikopleura vanhoeffeni | reverse complement strand
ATTATTGTCGGAAAGGATGCCAAAGTATCTGGTCAACGTCAAAGTTTTGTCCGATTTCATTTATATCTCATAAATCAAAAGTAATTTATAAATAAGTCAAAAATTTTGATAAAAAATCATGATTTTTAATGAAAAATGTTTTTTTTCTCCTATAAAAGCAGATTATTACATTTTTTAGTATTTTCGAGTTAATATGATAATGAAGTACAACTGTGGACAATTTTTGATTGCTGAAATTCACTTTTATAATAATAAAAGTTTTTCATGGAATACTTGAAGTTGAAAATTTAGAAATTTCACTTTCGAAAAAAATATCTGCCCCTAGATACCAATATATTTTTATTTTAACGAAACACTTTCCTAAAAACTGGCTAATCTCACATTTGTATTTTATGTCTTGTTCTGAAATAATTTATCCGGAAGTAAAACATAGGCAAAAAATTCTAATTAATCAACTCCCCGTAATACTGGCAGCAAACATTCGAGTAATATTCAATTATTTTTTCGGGACCGAATCGAAAATTTTATTAATGTGTTTGAAAGAAAATATTTTACGATACCGTTTTTTGCTTTTTTTGGATGATTTTAGGTATGCTTGAGCCACAATTGTGGCTTTGTGCTCACAAGGGTTAAGAATAATTAAAATTTCAAGAATTCGATTAAGGGATTACCGATAATTTAATGTCATGCATCGTTTTTGACGGGTCATATTGACAAAGAAAAATAAATTATTTGATGATGGAATAACGGAATAAAAAAAAAAAAAGGGGAAAAAGAAAAGAAGGGGAAAAATTTTTTTTTTCAAAGTTGGGGTAAAAAAAAGGGAAAATAAAAATTGAATCCCCCCACTTCACTTCGGGTTTAATCTTGCCCTTGTTTCCTCATTGAAAACTTGAAAAATAATTTCAGGTTGATTAAAAAATAAAAATGTTACTGAGTTTTTTCTGTACATTCGGAAATTGGTCGAATTACAAACGACACATAAAAGTGAAAAAGTTAAAATAGAGGGCTTTACTGTGGTCCCGATTTTCTAAAAAATTGGATAGTTTAATCTTAATAAAAGTAGTTAAATTAAGTTTCTGAAATTAAGTAACTCCAAGAAATTTCTATGTTATTTAAATCAACTGAAACAATCAAGGAGATGAATTGAAGAATATAAACCGGAACCTTTCGACAAAAAGCGCTGAATGTTGACACATCAGCGCCACAACGACGCAGGATAAAAATATATCCATATATTTCTCTCTTTCCAAAGTCATATTGCAAAGTCGGAACTGCCACCTTGTAGGAATGTGTATAAGACAAACTTTTCGGTTTATGGTCTGCCATTTTCATTCGATTTATAGAGGTACGTATGGTATCATATTAATACTAGAAGGCTGTCTAATATTTAATGAACATCCTTGTGCGTGGTGGTATGCGATATGGCTTGTACGCTCCGTCATCAATGGTTCCACTTCCGCTATATCCGTATAGCAATACGGTATGGCCTATACGGCGCGCGCGGTATTCCCTTTTTAAGACTCTAAAAGGAAAAATTATTCCTGAATAAAACGTTATAATTGTGATTCTATATCAGCTAAATTTATTTTAAAAAAAAACAGCCATAAGAAAAATTATTGATGCATTTTTCTGTATGAATAAATCAGAGTATGCGGAAGATTAAAAGTTTGAACATATTCCACATTAATGTATTTAAACTAAGCAAAATTTAGTATTTCAACATTCCCCACATTATGTGTTAATATATATATGGATGTTTAAGTTGAAAATGATTAACCTCCATAACGTAGTTACTTTATAATGATAAAAACACATATATTGAATTTGAATTTTAAGTCATTGTTCATTTTTTTGAAGAAAGAAATCGGTTTCAGGCTTACGCCGACAATATTTTTATCAACGCTGAATCTACTTCAAAAATCAAGGAGGATTTTTTCTCGATCCTGATCGCAAAAAACATAATAAATCGAAACGTTGATAAAGAATGAGAGTTTTAAAAATATTAAAAATAATAAACTTACGATGAATAGTGGGGTTTTCTTTGAACATAATTCTTTATAAAGGGTTGAAAGCATGAATTGTTAAATAACGATTAGTGATTCAAATTATACTATTGATGCTGAATGGGGGAAATCTTGTAGGTGAAATTAATCCTTTCATCTTTTTGACTGAAGCAAGAATTTGAATAAATGCAATAGCAGATAAAAACTGAATAAGAAAATCTATATTAAGTAATGAGGAGCTGACCAAAAAATGGGCTAGTAGCCTCAGACAGACAGAAAAGATCAATACTAAGGACCTTGTTGGCCGTATTTGGTACGTGATGTTAACATAGGCGCCCCACGCGGAAGGCCCTGGCGAACCTGAAAGTTTTAATACGTCCTCTTCGACTTTAGGGGGTTATCGATCACCAATCAAGAAAAGACGATCCGGAATAACCATAAACGGTTTTGGAGTCCCCTGGTGGTTCAGAACACTTGCGCGAAAACCGTTTATTTTCACTTCATAATTTGATTAAAGGACATAATATTGTTATCATTTTATCAAAATGAGGGTATATGCAGACTGTTTCATCAAGTTCGGTATCACCAAGGCGCAAAGAAAATTAAGTAAATGTTTCTAGGTCATTGTAATCAGATCATTAAAATTCCACCTGAATAGACCAAAAGCTTGGGAAAAAAAGGTTTGAAGTTGAATAATTCGGTTTAAATTGATTTTTATTTGGATATCATGTTAAAATTCAAGATGACCCCAAGAAATCTTGACGGATTTTTGTCACTGAGCGCACATTTCTAGAAACGTCATCGAAATGTGACAAATATGTTTCTTGTCTGAATTTCCTCAATAAAATACTTGATTTTATCGGTGTATTTATAATTTTTCAGCTTATTGTAAGCACTGATCAAAACACTAATGCTATAAAGATAACGGTGAGGTTATCTATGTATTTAGTTTTTAACAAACTAGGATAATAATATTAGTTAGGTATCTTAATCGGCTTTCAATAATTTTTCTCTATCTGTTGATCATCTAATGTCTCATATTCTTTGGACTAAAGATATGTATTAGACAGAAATTGTGACTAATAAGCAGATTTGCCGGAAAAACTGCACAATGAATGTGTTTAACACTACCTTGAGACGCTAATTTTTTTCGTGATTGTTATTCTATTTTAGAAAGACGTTTCAGGACACTCTTATTTTATGAAAATCAAGCTGTTTCCAATAAATTCATAGAAATTACATATTTAGGTCTAAAAATTCTATTTCTACGGTTCACGTCGATCCAGTTTAGCGAAAAAGCGGTTGAAGTCGATAGAAATGCTTTTTGTTTGAAAGTGAATAATTCAGCGTTTAATTTCGTAACATTTTTTTATTGAGGGTCGACAAATTATCAATGACCTCAAGAATCGTTCAAGGTCAATTTATTCTGTATAGACTGAGACCCCACACTCAAGAAGTCATTCAACTGTTACCACAATGATGGTTACCGACTTTAATGAACGTACTTTTTTGGACTTGGTAATAATGCGTTGTTAGAGGTCAAGAGCAGTAATTTCACACAAAGCGAACTTCTCATATCTAAGAGATGTAACAATGACGCTAAAACGAAGTGATGTCTGAACGTCGAATGGAAACGATATACAACATTGGTCAATATGTACTGTGATATATCTTGCTACCACGGAACATGCAAAAATTTTCTTCTCTTTGGCAGTGTTTGATCCACTTGCTCTAGTCGACTTCATGAATTATGACCCATGAGTCTATCACGTTATAGGCAAGAAGTACCATTCGTATCTTTGGGAGCTACAGCTAAGATGACTTGAGTCGACTCTGGTGTGACTCAGCATTTGCATTAGACAGACATTAGTACATTGTATTACCCTGCCTAAGACGTTATTAAAACGTTACTTCCGATTCTTTTGGAAATGGGAGAAGTTTTACAAAATTATATACTGATGCGAATTGAATGTTCCTTCGAACTTATTTTAGCACATTCAAATATATGCAGATCAGGGTTTTATAATAATTGAGAAAATCGCGACCTATTAAAAAGGTAGCCTCGAAAAAGTATTTTTCTTATGTCAAGAAGATATCAAGCTTTGATCAGCTTATACCTGATAGAAACTGGAACGATTTACTGACTACAGAAAATTGACTTAAAATCGATTTTTGTATAATTATAAATTTTCAAACTTAACAAAAACAGTTTTGAATGATCCAGAAAAATTCTTATCAAGATTTAAAGCATAGGACATTAAGAGTTTTAGAAAGTTCTATCAAAACGTATAGCAAGTCTTGGAATTGGGACGTAATGTAATCGTTGTAAAGTACTTCAAGCGAATCATTGACCATAATTGATCAAACTCGTTGCAGAGGTCTAAATATCGTTATGAGGTCGTGGAAACAGATGAGAAATTGTGGCATAATAAGTATTCGTTATCGAATTAATGCTTCAATTTGGCAAAAGCAAAGATCTAAGTGCTTGTTGCGATTTTATAAGATATTTTAAATATAGAAAATTATTACTAAAGTTCATATCTTTTTTGATTAATTTTGATTCAATGAACTTATATGTTAGAGTAAGCTCAAAATGAAGATTCAAAGTTTGTTGAAAAATGTGCAATAGTTTAGTAATGTAAATTAAAATGACTCTTGACAAAGTATCTGAGTGTTTCACTGATGATATTTAGTCCAAGATTATAGTTATAGATAATGTTCATGACTATTAAACGAATATAATGAGAATCTGTCAATCTTCAGATAATGTAAATGCACAAGTAGACTTACATTTGATGTAGACTTAAATATGCACAGGAAAAAAGCTCGAAATTTTAAATTTAATTGGACACAAATACTATGTTAAATGATTCGAGTGATTTAGATGAATAATGTACTTTTTGAGTAATAAATTTAAATCACTTAAACTATGGAGAACCGAATAAAGAGGTAAATATTTTAAACATTGTTAATGAAAATTTTCAGAATTTAAGGTTTCGGATTACTCAAAGAACTCAGTATCTTAATGCAATATGATACATTGAACGTTAGTTATACACAGAATTACAATAACTTAACATACCAAATCTTGATATATTTAATGCAATTTTCAATTAGATTGAAATACGCAATCAGAGCACATTTGTCCAAAAGTACGGAGAGTTAGAATAACGCGTATAGCTTGGGTTTTTGGCGACAAATTTCTAACTATACGCCGCCACCATGGCTGTTGTCAAAAATGCACCAAATCAAGTTGTTAATGTTAAAACTCAAAATACCAAAATAAGAACAAAATTTATTTTTGTGGTGTTTGAGGTCGAAAATTGCGTGAAAAAAAGCTCGTCAGAGTTTTTGTTTGTTTTAGCGTACGACGCTTTTCCAAAAATTTAAGCGAATTTGAAATTTAGTCTAAGGAGATAAATTTTCGGTGAATAATCTTCTAAAAACTTGTGGTTTTTCGCATATTCTATTGCGAAACTAGATAAAAACTACTACAGCTGTAGTACCGTAATGTGTTTTTTACTTTAACTACATTATACTATATCCGTCAACCTTTTTGCACTATTTTAATCCAAGAAAAAAATGATCCATTTGCATTTTGGACATTTTTATTTATCAAATTCAAACATTCTCATTAAAAATTTCTAGTACCAGTTATAATATACCGTTCTTGTCATTTATTTTTCCCAATAAAGTATATTTTGCATTCCAAAATAATAAAGTTTTCTAGATAAATACAATTTTGGCGTTACGAAATCCTTACTCACCAATTTTAATTCTTGGCTTTTACAACAATTTTTTTTTTGGCGTTTTACGAAAAAATAAGTTTTTTTGGCTTCACATAGCGATTTTTTCGTAAAACGCATTATTGGTGGCTGTTTTAACGAAAAACCAGTAAAAGCAATCTTTTATCATATTTTGCGTTTTATAGATTTTGGCTTGGTTTTACTGGCTACCGCCCCCCTCTGGAGGACACTTAGAATTTTAATCAAAATTTCCTTGAGTTAAGTTTCAGTTTTTGATCTTTTGCAGAGATAAATAATAAGAAATTCGTTTTTCAATTCGGGTGATTATCGCATATTTGAAGAATTTGGCACTTATCGACAAAAACGCTCCAATAGAAAATTTGGATACTAATTATACTGGTTATGTTAAAATTAAGGTTTATTTCAAAATGAAAACTGAGAGGAGATAGATTTTGCAGTTTTGAAAGGTTAACTTATTACGATACTGTACTATTGGTGTAATGGTCAAAATAATTTGTGATGCACTTTTTTCGCAAGATTAATGATAGATCTACAAATTAGCATTTTCGGTTTTTTCTCATGAGCTCTTAGTTTTCAGTATATTCACCGAGAAAATGTTGAATCAGAGTAGCATACGGTATGCTGAAAATTTTTTGAATCAGAAATTCGAAGCCTGCATGAAGAAGTTAGGAGGTAGCTGCATACCCCTAACTTCTTCACGCAGGCTTCGAATTTCTGATTCAAACATTTCAGTAGTTTCAGTAGTTCGCTAGAGGTTGAGCGTCGTAATTTTTTGAGCCCTTATAGATTATTTTATGATGCATTAATATTGATTATGACTAAAGTTGACCCAAGGAATCTTATGGTGGCAAACTTTTTTCAAAACAATCCGAACAAAATAAAGAATTTTGAAAATTTGAATATTTTTTGCTTTAAGGAGTAACATCGACTCGGCAGACTGGAGTCAATTTTAACTGACGAAATTAATTAGTTGTTTTACTTTTTCGTGCTTATTATCGTTAGCTGAATCAGAAATAAATGGCATCTACTTATAAGAAAGCATTATGAAAATTTTCCGCATTTTTTGTTCAAAATTGTTTCTGATTGTGTTTTTGAATCTGTGAATAAAAGCAGAACAAATGGCCACTTTGACTTTTTCATAGATAGCTACATATGTTCTGACTGCTGTTGAAAACACCATAATATGTTTATTTGCCATTTTTTGTCGACGTTTTTAGAAAAATTATGGAAATTTTCCGCAAATCAAGTTTTTGTTAGTCGTTTTTTGAACTCTCCATAAAAAATCAGGCAGAATCACAATTAAAATGTTTCGGTACCTACTATCTCCGTGTGTCAACTAATGAGTTGGGTCGCGCGATATCATTTCTAAACTTTGATGAAATGTTTAACACTCGGCTGTACACTCGATAAGTGCCATTCGGCACTACATTTTTAAAATTATGGAAGTCAAAATTCTAAATAAAATTGCGGGGTGTTATAGGCGTCATTTTTTGTGATAGTCAGGACATTTTTTTATATCAAAACGCAATTTAAAGTTAATTTTTATCTCAAAAAAAGTTGTTTTTCTTTACTTTGCCATTTTGACCATTTTCATGGAAAAAAACTCTCATATCAAGGAATTTTAAATACACAACATTAAAACCATCTTTTTAGCGCATAACACCCGACAATGTCTGAAGTTTATTAATATCGTCTTCAAAAATCTTGTAGTCGGATTTAGTTGGAAATGGATGTACAGTGAAAGGTGTTTTTTTTATATTTTCCAAATAATAGTTATGTTAAGAAATTAAAAATATAAACGTTTGCAGAATGAACACTTTATTGGAGATAAAAATAAAAAAAATAACTTTCAGATTTTTTTCTTTCATACATCGCTCTGAAAAAATGTACCAATTTCCAGATCGATGCCACCCCTTAACCGCATTAAACCGGTATTGTATTTTATTTCAGTTTAAAAATTGGTTTTATTGACATGTTGCGCGTTTTGCTTTTTCAGAATGAGAATAAAATTGCAGAATTTTTAGCAGAAAAGTATTTTGGGTCGAAAAGTAATTTGACGAATCCGCTTTAGTCGCTAAATTAATGCCCGATTCGTGCAATTATTAGGTGATAGGGATGTCAGATTTTGTATGAAGGAAACAAATACATAAAAACTTCATGATTTTTTGAGTGTTTAAATTTGGTTGTTCCATACAAATAAAATACCTTCAATATTTTACGGTTATTTTTATGTAACATGTTTTTTTCGATTATACCTACTAAATGACTTTCAAAAAGTCAAGTTTTTGTTTAGCTTTAGCATCGTATGATCAACGCCTAGTACGTCGTAAAAAGATTGTGGTAGGTTGAGCAAGTTTCAATGTGTTTGTGTATNGTCAGTTAAATTGACTCCAGTCTGCCGAGTCGATGTTACCTCCTTAAAGCAAAAAATATTCAAATTTTCAAAATTCTTTATTTTGTTCGGGATTGTTTTGAAAAAAAGTTTGCCACCATAAGATTCCTTGGGTCAACTTTAGTCATAATCAATATTAATGTATCATAAATTAATTCTATAAAGGGCTCAAAAAATTACGACGCTCAACCTCTAGCGAACTACTGAAACTACTGAAAATGTTTTGAATCAGAAATTCGAAGCCTGCGTGAAGAAGTTAAGGGGGTATGCAGCATACCTCCTTAACTTCTTCATGCAGGCTTCGAATTTCTGATTCAAAAAATTTTCAGCATACCGTATGCTACTCTGATTCAACATTTTCTCGGTGAAATATACTGAAAACTAAGAGCTCATGAGAAAAACCGAAAATGCTAATTTGTAGATCTATCCTTAATCTTGCGAAAAAGTGCATCACAAATTATTTTTGACCATTACACCAATAGGTACAGTATCGTAATAAGTTAACTTTTTCAAAACTGCAAAATCTATCTCCTCTCAGTTTTCATTTTGAAATAAACCTTAATTTTAACATAACCAGTATAATTAGTATCCAAATTTTCTATGGAGCGTTTTTGTCGATAAGTGCCAAATTTCTTCAAATATGCGATAAACCACCGGTTTTTTGACTTTGTTCATCGGACTTTGTTCTTTCTCACCTAGGTTAAATTTAAAAATTTACTGAAATTTTTGCAAAAGGTAGCTCAAAACAAATTAAAACTTCTATCGAGCCGTTGTTTTCAATTTTGACGCCAGACTCAAAATATGAATTTTTCAAGGTCCCGTGAAAAATCGAAAAAATGCGAAAATTTAGAAATTTTTTTTTGATGATTAGGTTTGTAGTACACTTAAGTATCACCCTGTATTAATTTGGAGCATGTTTAATGCCTTTAAGGTTTGGTGGGAAATGCGATTTTAATTTCAGAATTTACGAAATTTTTTTGTCAAAAGGTTACTATAGGTCAAACTGTGACCTCAAAAATCACGAAAACCAGTTATTCACGATTTATAAAGAACAAAGGTTGTTCCGTTGGTGCTCATGCACATAGATAGAAGCGCCATCTAAAAAGACATTTTTTGAAAATAAAAATTTTTGAATCGGAGTTGGGGAGAGGGGTCAAATGACACTTTTAAAATTTAAATTTTTTGGATTTTTACTTTTAAGGGGCTTTAATCAGAAAATTTTAAATAAATTTTTCCTGAATTGAATCACAACTAACAACATGATCAATTTATTAAAAAAAATTTTATCGGACTAATATTATAGCATAAATTTTCACTTTACATTTTTTTTTTGGAAATTACTCTTTTAAAATTGAGTTTTTTGTTTTTTCTTTGACTTTTTCAGTTTTAAGGAAATAAATCCGAATCTTTTGAATTAAAATTCATTCCACTGAAAAGAAAACTAATAACATGATCACCTGAAAATTAAAATTTTTTGTCGGACTTATATTACAGCATAAATTTTGAAATTAAATTTTATTTTGAATCTTAATTTTGATCTTAATTTAAGAATACAATTTTTGAAATTTAATTTTTTCTTTTTTTTCTTACTTTCGCGAAATTTTTTTGTTTTCTCTTCATTTTATACTCTCATTTCTTAGTTTCAATTTTAATCAAAATTTTCAAATTGAAACTTTTTAAAATTCTTTGCAACCAAAATTTGAAAAAATTTTTTTAGTTTTAGACTTTTTATTGAGCTCAACAATTAACTCTTGAATAAATTGTGATATAAAATAAATAATATTTGATATTTTCGATTCAAAAATGAAAATTTTGTTCAAAAACTTATATTTTGTTCAAACACTTTTATCAAATTCAAATATATTAATCAGAAATTTGAAATTTCTCAAGAATAATCAAGAAAAACTTTAAATTACTACAAGTTTATAAAGTTAAAATTTATAAATTGAAATGAAATAAAATTGAATGGAAAACTGAAAAAAATTTTGATAAATAAAAATGAAATNTCAGCATACCGTATGCTACTCTGATTCAACATTTTCTCGGTGAAATATACTGAAAACTAAGAGCTCATGAGAAAAACCGAAAATGCTAATTTGTAGATCTATCATTAATCTTGCGAAAAAGTGCATCACAAATTATTTTTGACCATTACACCAATAGGTACAGTATCGTAATAAGTTAACCTTTTCAAAACTGCAAAATCTATCTCCTCTCAGTTTTCATTTTGAAATAAACCTTAATTTTAACATAACCAGTATAATTAGTATCCAAATTTTCTATGGAGCGTTTTTGTCGATAAGTGCCAAATTTCTTCAAATATGCGATAATCCACCGGAATTGAAAAACAATTCTTATTTTTATCTCTGCAAAGATCAAACACTGAAACTTAACTCAAGGAATTTTGATGAAAATTCTAAGTTGCTCTCCAGAGGGGGGGGGTAGCCAGTAAAACGCCAAAATCGTAAAACGCCAAAATATGAAAATGATGCGTTTTACTGGTTTTTTCGTAAAACGCCAAAATAATGCGTTTTACGAAAAAATCAGTAGAACGCCAAAAAACTTATTTTTTCGTAAAACGCCAAAGAATTAAAATTTGGTGAGAAGAATATTCGTTAAACGCCAAAATTGTATTTATCTAGAAACTTTATTATTTTGAATGCAAATATACTTTATTGGGAAAAATAAATGACAAGAACGGTATATATAACGGTACTTAGAAATTTTAAATGAGAAATGTTTGAATTTGATAAATAAAAATGTCAAAAATATGCAAATGGTATTTTTCTTGGATAAAATAGTGCAAAAAAGTTGACGGAAAGTATAATGTAGTTAAAGTAAAAAACACATACGGTACTACAGCTGTAGTAGTTTTTACTAGTTTCAATAGAATATGCGAAAAACCACCGTTTTTTAGAGATTATTCACCGAAAAATTTATCTCCTAGACTAAATTTCAAAATTCGCTTAAATTTTTGGAAAAGCTCGTGCTAAACAAACAAAAAATTCTGACGAGCCTTTTTTTCACAATTTCGACCTCAAACAAAAAATATAAATTTTGTTTTTATTTTGGTTATTTTGAGTTTTAATACATTAACAATTGATTTGGTGCATTTTATGACATACAGCATGGTGCGGCGTATAGTTAGAAAGTTTGTCGCCAAAA
>SCLH01000329.1:108656-128707 GCA_004367855.1 Oikopleura vanhoeffeni | reverse complement strand
TTTTAAAGTTAATTTTTCGTTACAAATCTTCTAGGATGTATAAATTTTTGAGCTTGTTTTTCGCAATGTTATCAATTTTACTGTGCACTTATAGATATTGCTGAAGTTCAGTTTTGAATGTATTTTCGAACAAATTTAACTTCTGAAAATTTTCATGAAACACCGAAACGTCAAGTTTTAAATTAATAAAACATTATTTTTTCAACAACTTTCTTTATATTTTCAGTCTTTTTAACATATAAGTTTATTGGTGATTCAAAATTTTTAACTCATAAAAAATATATTTGTTACATTTATTTCATCATAAACAAGATTCACTCGGTTATACAAAGTTTCGACAACAAATACAGTAATCTTGTTTTGCCAAATTAAAATGATCAATTAACAAATCCTCCGATTTTCCCCCTGATAAGATATTTAGAGTCTCAACATGAAATTATGCAAGTCTCCAACTTTTGATTACACTTATCAGATTCGCACATGATTTCATATATTCTTAATAGTTACTATAAACTTATTTCTATAACTTAATCTTGGACTCAAGAATTTATCATAGTGATCACTCAAAATACGTTTTTGTAAAGTTTGACGTCATTAATAATTTATTACAAACTACTTGCAATTTTCAAGTCAAATTTAGAAATTCATTTAGGTTACTCAAATTGAATCTCTTGAAAATGAAAAAAAGATTATTGAAGCATTTTATAAAGAAATTTTTCTATATTTTAATATATAAAACAACCCTGATCTGATATTTTGCTAATTTATGTGCTTAAAATTAAGTTCGAAGCACATTTAATTCGCATAGACGGAATTAACTAATTTTTGATGCTCAAACACATTTTTCTAACTTATCCTTTTACCAACAGAACTCTCAAAAACGTTTACTATCTCTGTAGCGCGAGTTTGAATCCAACTAATGTTGTCTAAGTGATTGCTTGAGTGATTACAGACCGATCAAATTTAGCGGTCCCAATATCAAGCACCCTTGCCTATAATCATANTCAAGACAATCACTGAGACAACATTAGTGGGATTCGAACACGCCCTATAGAGATAGTAAACATTTTTGAGATGGAGTTCCGTTGGTAAAAGGATATAAATACATTATTTTTATTTTTCCATTCCGTTAAAATATCATATTTCATTGTTATCATTTAAAATATAAAGTTTTTTTGATGAAACAACCGTGCTTTAACAATCAAGCGCGAAAATTATAAAAACAAAAAAGTATTTTTTTTGGGAAATTTAACCAGTAAACATTGTGGTCAACAGTTTGAATTGACGTTTTGAGTGTGGGCGCTTCGTGCACAAAAAATTCCGTCGAAGATTTCTTGGGGTCATTGAAATTTTACACATGATATCCAAATAAAAAATATCAGAATTTAAACCGAATTTATTTTTCAATCAAAAACATTTTTTTGCCAACGCATTTTTGTCAGTATCGAGGGTGAAATTTTTCTTTTAAATGACCAAAAATTTTATTCAAATTTTTTTTCGTGTAGACCCGAATTTGATTGCGAACACGCTCTTGGCATTTTCATTTAAAATGATAAATATTTATGTCCTTTTAATCAAATTTGAAGTGAAAATAAACGGTTTTCGCAAGTGTTTTCTGACCACCAGGGGACTCAAAACCGTTTTTATGTTATCCGGATCGTCTTATTTGGTGATGATAACCCCCCTAAAGTCGAAGAGGACGTATTAAAACTTTCAGTTCGCCATTGGGCTTCCCGGTGGGCGCCTATGTAAAATCAACGTACAACACGGCCAACAAGGTCCTTGATGATCATTTTTGTCATGTCTGAGGCTACTAGCCTTTTTGTCAGCTTCCTCATTACTTAAATATAGATTTTCTTATTAGTTTTTAGTTGCTATTGCATTTATTCACATGTCTTGTTCAGTCAAAAAGATGAAGGGATTAATTTCACCTACAAGATTTCCCCATTACAGCATCAATAGATAATTTGAATCACTAATCGTTATTTACAATTCATGCTTTCAACCCTTTATAAAGAAATTATGTTCAAAGAAAACACCCACTATTCATCGTAAGTTTATTATTTTTTAATTTTTAAAACTCATTCTTTATCAACGTTTCGATTTATTATCGTTATTTTGCTGATCAGGATCGGAAAAAAAATCCGTTCCTTGATTTTTGAAGTAGATTCAGCGTTGATAAAAATATTGTCGGCGTAAGCCTGAAACCGATTATTTTCTTCAAAAAAATGAACAATGACTTAAAATTCAAATTCAAATATGTGTTTGTTAATCATTATAAAGTAACTACTTAATGGAGGTTAATCATTTTCAACTTAAACATCATTATATATTAACACATAATGTGGGGAATGTTGAAATACTAAATTTTGCTTATGTTTAAATACATAATGTGGAATATGTTCAAAATTTTAATTTCCGCATACTCTGATTATTATTCATACAAAAAAATGATCAATAATTTTCATTATGTGTTTTTTTTTTAAAAATTAAATTTAGCTGATATAGAATCACAATTATACGTTTTTTCAGAATAATTTTCTTTTAGGTTCTTAAAAAGGGAATACCGCGCGCGGCCGTATAGGCCATACCGTATTGGCTATACGGTATAGCGGAAGTGGAACCATGATGACGAGCGTACAAGGCCATATCGCATACCACCACGACAAGGATTTCATTAAATATTAACAGCCTTCTAGTATATAATATGATACATACGTACTCTATAAAATCGAATGAAAATGGGCAGACCATAAACCGAAAGTTTGTCTTTACACATCCTACAAAGGTGCAGTTCCGACTTTGCAATATGACTTTGGAAGAAGAGAATATANGCGAAAACAAGCTCAAAAATTTATACATCCTAGAAGATTTGTAACGAAAAATTAACTTTAAATCCACAAAAAATCTTACTCTTGACCATATTTTAATGCAATTTTAAAATCTAGATGATTGTCCAAATTGACCAATCAGAGCCACATTTTCCAAAAAGACGGCGTATAGTTAGAATTACCGCGATAGTTAGGGTTTTTGCGCGGACAACTTTCTAACTATACGCCGCACCATGCTGTATGTCATAAAATGCACCAAATCAATTGTTAATGTATTAAAACTCAAAATAACCAAAATAAAACAAAATTTATATTTTGTGTTTGAGGTCGAAATTGCTGAAAAAAAGGCTCGTCAGAAGTTTTTGTTTGTTTAGCACGAGCTTTTCCAAAAATTTTAAGGCGAATTGAATTTAAGTCTAGGAGATAAATTTTCTGTGAATAATCTCTAAAAAAACGGTGTTTTTCGCATATTCTATTGAAACTAGTAAAAACTTACTACAGCTGTAGTACCGTATTGTGTTTTACTTAACTAACATTTATACTTCCCGTCAACTTTTGCACTATTATCCAAGAAAAATTACCATTTGCATATTTTTGACATTTTTATTTATCAAATTCAAACATTTCTCATTAAAAAATTTCTAAGTACGTTATATATACCGTTCTTGTCATTTAATTTTTCCAATAAAGTATATCTTGCCATTCAAAATAAATAAAGTTTCTTTAGATAAATACAATTTTGGCGTTTAACGAATATTCTTCTCACCAATTTTAATTCTTTGGCGTTTTACAACAATTTATTTTTTTGGCGCTTTTACGAAAAAAAATAAGTTTTTTGGCGTTCTACTGATTTTTTCGTAAAACGCATTATTTGGCGTTACAAAAAACCAGTAAAACGCATCATTTTCATATTTTTTGGACGTTTTTACGATTTTGGCGTTTTACTGGCTAACCCCCCCTCTGGAGAGCAACTTAGAATTTTAATCAAAATTCCTGAGTTAAGTTTTCAGTTTGTTTGATCTTTGCAGAGATAAAAATAAGAATTGTTTTTCAATTCCGGTGATTATCGCATATTTGAAGAAATTTGGCACTTATCGACAAAAACGCTCCATAGAAAATTTGGATACTAATTATACTTGGTTATGTTTAAAATTAAGGTTTATTTCAAAATGAAAACTTTGAGAGGAGATAGATTTTGCATGAAAAGGTTAACTTATTACGATACTGTACCTATTGGTGCTAATGGTCAAAAATAATTTGTGATGACTTTTTCGCAAGATTAATGATAGAATCTACAAATTAGCATTTTCGGTTTTCTCATGAGCTCTTAGTTTTTTCAGTATATTTCACCGAGAAAAATTGTTGAATCAGAGTAGCATACGCGTATGCTAAAAATTTTTTTGAATCAGAAATTCGAGCCTGCGTGAAGAAGTTAAGGGGGTATGCAGCATACCTCCTTAACTTCTTCATGCCAGGCTTCGAATTTCTGATCAAAAAATTTTCAGCATACCGTATTATGCTACTCTGATCAAACATTTCTCGGTAAAATATACTGAAAATCTTAAGAGCTCATGAGAAAAACCGGGAAAATGCTAATTTGCTAATATATCATTAATCTTGCGAAAAAGTTGCATTCCACAAATTATTTTTGACCATTACACCAATAGGTACAGTATCGTAATAAGTAACCTTTTTTCAAAACTGCAAAATCTATCTCTCTCAGTTTTCATTTTGAAATAAACCTTAATTTTAACATAACCAGTATAATTAGTATCCAAAATTTTTCTATGGGAGCGTTTTTTGTCGAATAAGTGCCAAATTTCTTCAAATATGCGATAATCCACCGGAATTGAAAAACAATTCTTATTTTTTATCTCCTTGCAAAGATCAAACACTGAACTTAACTCAAGGAATTTTTGATTAAAATTCTAAAGTTGCTCTCCGAGGGGGGGGTAGCCAGTTAAAAACGCCAAAATCGTAAAACCCAAAAATATGAAAAATTGATGCGTTTTAACTGGTTTTTCGTTTTAAAAACGCCAAAATAAAATGCGTTTTTACGAAAAAATCAGTAGAACCCAAAAAACTTATTTTTCGTGAAAACGCCAAAAAAAATAAATTGTTGTAAAACGCCAAGAATTAAAAATTTCGTGTTGAGAAGAATTTCGTTAACGCCAAATTGTATTTATCTAGAAAAACTTTATTTATTTTGAATGCAAATATACTTTTATTCGGGAAAAATAAATGACAAGAAACGGTATTATATAACGGTACGTAAGAAATTAATATAAATGTTTGAATGAAATAAATAAAAAATGGTCAAAAATTATGCAAATGGTATTTTTTTGGATAAATAGTGCAAAAAGGCTTGAACGAAAGTATAATGTAGTTAAAGTAAAAACACATACGCGTACTACAGCTGTAGTAGTTTTTACTAGTTTTCATAGAATATGCGAAAAACACCGTTTTTTTAGAGATATTCACCGAAAAAAATTTATCTCCTAGGACTAAATTTTTCAAAAATTCGCTTAAATTTTTGGAAAAGCTCGTGCTAAACAAACAAAAACTTCTTGGACGAGCCTTTTTTTCACAATTTCGACCTCAAACACAAAATATAAATTTTGTTTTATTTTGGTTATTTTGAGTTTTAATACATTAACAAATTGATTTGGTTGCATATTTATGACACTTACAGCATGGTTGCGGGTTAGTTAGAAAGTTTGTCGCCAAAAAACCCTAACTATTACTCGTAATTCTTAACTATACGCTACTTTTGGAAAATGTGCCTGATCTGGTCAATTTGGACCAATATCTAGAATTTTTAAAAATTGCCATTTAAAAATGGTCAAATAAAATTTTTGGTTGATTTTAAAGTTAATCTTTTTCGTTACAAATCTTCTAGGATGTATAAATTTTTGAGCTTGTTTTTTCGCAATGTTATCAATTTTACTGGCCACTTATAGATATGCTGAAGTTCAGTTTTGAATGTATTTTCGAACAAATTTAAACTTCTGAAAATTTTCATGAAACACCGAACGTTCAAGTTTTAAAATTAATAAAAATTATTTTTTCACAACTGTCTTTATATTTCAGTCTTATTTTAACATATAAGTTTATTGGTGATTCAAAATTTTTAACTCATAAAAAATATATTTGTTACATTTATTTCATCATAACAAGCATTCACTCGGTATACCAAAGTTTCGGACAACAATACAGTAATCTTGTTTTGCCAAATTAAAATGATCAATTAACAAATCCTCCGATTTTTCCCCCTGATAAAGATATTTAGCGCAAAGTCTCAACATGGAAATTATGCAAAGTCTTCAACTTTTGATTACACTTTATCAGATTCGACATGATTTCATATATTCTTAAATAGTTACTATAACTTATTTCTTATAACTTAATCTTGGACTTCAAAAGAATTATCATAAGTGATTCACTCAAAATACGTTTTTGTTAAAGTTTGACGTCATTTAATTAATTTATACAAACTACTTGCAATTTTCAAGGTCAAATTTAGAAATTCATTTTAGTTACTCAAATTGAATCTCTTTGGAAAATGAAAAAAGATTATTGAAGGCATTTTATAAAGCAAATTTTCTATATTTTATATATAAACAACCCTGATCTGATATTTGCTTACATTTATGTGCTTAAAATTAAGTTCGAAGCACATTAATTCGCCATAGACGGAATTAACTTAATTTTTTGATGCTCAAACACATTTTTCTAACTTATCTTTTACCAAACAGAACTCGTCAAAAACGTTTACTATCTCTTATAGCGTGAGTTTGGGGAAATTTTTTTTTTCCAAAACTTTTTAATTTTTGGGGTTTGTTTTTTTTCCTTTAAAAAGTGATTGCTTGAGTGATTACAGACGATTCAAATTTAGAACCGGGTTCCTCCCAATATCAAGCACCCTTGCCTATGACGCATTTGAAATAAGAAATTTTCAAAAACTCTAAAATGGGTATCATGTTTTAACCTATCTGTAGAGAATTTTTTTCTGGTCATTTTAAGACGAAGGATTTTTTTTTTTTTATGAAAAATTTTCAAAAAAAAATCGATTTTAAGGGTCAATTTTTTCGTGATTTTACAGTAAATTGTGATCCAGTTCTAGCGAAGCCGTATGAAGTGATAGCAAAGGCTGATTTTTTGGACTAGTGAAAATAAAGCTTTTTCGGCTACCCGTTTTTTTATTGAGGGTCGGCGACCAATATTTGACCTCTAATGACCGGTTCAAAGTTCAAGCGGTCAATCTCAAGTTCATCGTATAAGACTTGTTAGTACCCCAAGAATCGGAAGGTCGGACTTTCTATGAACGTATTAGGAACTATGGGTCAATAATGTACTGAGAGGTCGCTAGAGGAGCAAAAAACTGGTCAACACCCAAGGTCAAACCTCAAGTTCATTCGTATAGACTGGTAAGTACCCCCTAAAAGAATCGGAATGGCTGACTTTCTGATGACGTTTTAGGCAAAACTATGGGTCAATAATGTACTGAAAGTCGCTAGAGAGCAAAAACTAAAGGACAAAAAAGTTTTTTTGCTCTCTAGCGGACCTTTCAGTACATTATTGACCCATAGTTGCTAAATACGTTTCATCAGAAAGTCAACCATTCCGATTCTTTTAGGGTACTTACAAGTCTTATACGATGAACTTGAGTTGACCTTGGGTGTTGACCAGTTTTTTGCTCTCTAGCGACCTCTCAGTACATTATTGACCCATAGTTCCCTAATACGTTCATTAGAAAGGTCGGACCCTTCCGATTCTTTTCGGGTTACTAACAAGTTCTATACGATGAACTGAGATTGACTTGAACTTTGACCGTCATTTTAGAGGTCAAATATGGTCGCCGACCCTCAAGTAAAAAAACGGGTAGCCCGAAAAAACGGCTTAATTTTCCACTAGCCAAAAAATCAGCCTTCTATCACTTCATAGGCTTCGCTAGAACTGGATCACATTTTACCTGTAAAATCACCGAAAAAATTGACCTTAAAATCGATTTTTTTTGAAAATTTTTCATAAAAAAAAAAAATCCTTAGTCTTAAAAATGACCAGAAAAAAAATTCTCTACAAGATAGGTTAAAAACATCGATACCCATTGTTGAGTTTTGAAAATTTCTTATTTCAAATCGTTCTATATCATACTCAAGACAATCACTGAGACAACATTAGTGGGATTCGAACACCGCCTAAGAGATAATAAACATTTTTGAGATGGAGTTCCGTTTGGTAAAAGGATATAAATACATTATTTTTATTTTTCCATTCCGTTAAAATATTCATATTTCATTGTTATCATTTAAAATATAAAGTTTTTTGAGTGGAAACAACCGTGCTTTAACAATCAAGCTGCGAAAATTATAAAAACAAAAAATTTTTTTTGGGAAATTTAACCAGTAAAACATTGTGCTGTCAACAGTTGAATTGACGTTTTGAGTTGTGGGCGCTTTCTGTGCACAAAAAATTCCGTCGAAGATTTCTTGGGGTCATTGAAATTTTTACACATGAATATCCAAATAAAAAATATTCAGAATTTAAACCGAATTTATTTTCAATCAAAAAACATTTTTTTGCCAACGCATTGTTGTCAGTATCAGAGGGTGAAATTTTCTTTTAAATGACCAAAATTTTAAAATTCAAATTTTTTTTCGTGTATACCTCCGAATTTTGATTGCGAAAACACCGCTTCTTGGCATTTTCATTTTAAAAATGATAAAATATTTTATGTCCTTTTAAATCAAATTTGGAAAGTGAAAATAAAACGGTTTTCGCAAGTGTTTTCTGACCACCAGGGACTCAAAAACCGTTTTTGATGTTATCCGCGATCGTCTTATTTGGTGATGATAACCCCCCTAAGTCGAAGAGGACCGTATTAAAACTTTCAGTTCGCCATTGGGCTTCCCGGTGGCGCCCTATGTAAAATCAACTTGTACAATACGGTCCAACAAGGTCCTTGATGATCACTTTTTGTCATGTCTGAGCTACTAGCCTTTTTGTCAGCTTCCCCATTTACTTAAATATAGATTTTTCTTATTAGTTTTTAGTGCGCTATTGGCTTTATTCACATGTCATTGTCAGTCAAAAAGATGAAGGGATTAATTTCAACCTACAAGATTTCCCATTACAGCATCAATAGATATTTGAATCACTAATCGTTATTAACAATCATCTGCTTTCAACCCTTTTATAAAGAGAAATTATTGTGTTTCAAAGAAACACCCACTATTCATCGTAAGAAGTTTATTATTTTTGTAATTTTTTAAAAACTTCATTCTTTATCAACGTTTTCGATTTATTATCGTTTATTGCCTGATCAGGATCGGAAAAAAAATCCGTTCCTTGATTTTTGAAGTAGATTCAGCCTCGACGTTGATAAAAATATTGTCGGCGTAAGCCTGAAACCGATTATTTTCTTCAAAAAAATGAACAATGACTATAAATTCAAATTCAAAATATTCGTTGTTAATCATTATAAAGAACTACTTAATGGAGTTAATCATTTCAACTTAAACATCATTATATATTAAACACAATAATTGTGGGAATGTTGAAATACTTAAATTTTGCTTATGTTTAAATACATAATGTGGAATATGTTCAAAATTTTAATTTCCGCATTACTCTGATTTATTATTCATACAGAAAAAATGATCAATAATTCATTATGTGTTTTTTTTTAAATTAAATTTAGCTGATATAGAATCACCAATTAGACGTTTTTCAGAATAATTTTTCTTTTAGGTTCTTAAAAAAAAGGGAAATACGCGCGCGGCCGTATAAGCCATACCGTTTGGCTATACGGTTATAGCCGGAAGTGGAACATGATGACGAGCGTACAAGGCCATATCCGCCATACCACCACGACAAGGATTCATTAAATATTAACAGCCTTCTAGTATTTTAATATGATACATACGTACTCTATAAAATCGAATGAAAATGGGCAGACCCATAAACCGAAAGTTTGTCTTTACACATCCTACAAAAAAGGTCAGTTTTCCGAATTTGCAATATGAACTTTGGAAGAAAAGAATATATGGGATATATACTCCTGGTCGTTGGGCGTGATGGTGCACATCAGCGCTTTTTTGGTCGAAACCGTTCCGGGTTTAAGTCCTTCATTCATCTCTTATTGTTTCAGGTTGATAATAACATAGAAAATCTTGGAGTTACTTAATTCAGAAACTAATTTAACACTTTTATAAGATAAACTTACATCATTTTTTAGAATGGACACAGTAAAGCCCTCTATTACTTTTTCACTTTTATTGTGTCGTTTTTAATTCGACAAATCCGATTACAGAATTAACTCAGTACATTAATTTTTTATCAACTGAATTATTTTCAAGGTTTAATGAGAACAGCAATAACCGAAGTGAAGTGGATTTTCATATCTTTTTACCAACTGAACTCCATCTCAAAAAAGTTAACTTTCTCTATAGCGCCGAGTTCGAATCCTTACTAATAAGTCTTGTGATTGCTGACTGATTCAACAACCGGTCAAATTAAGCGGTTCCAATATCAAACCACCCTTGCCTACTATACTTATACTCAAGACAGGTCAACTAAGACAACAATAGTGGATTTCTAAACACGCGCTAAATAGAAAGTATTACCGTTTTTGAGATTAAGTTCCATCGTTTGGGAAAAAAGATATTAAGGTAAAAAATAAAGGGTGTAGTTTAAGGAGGTAGCGGTCGTAAAAATGTTCCTTTGTACTTCATCTTTATCAGGAAACAAAACTTTTGAGAAAGGCCATTTAGTATATCTTTGTTTAACCCGTGCTGAGCACAACACCTATATATAGGTGACTGCATATTTAAAATCATCTAAAATATTGCCAAAAAACCATCGTAGAATTGTCTTCCTTCGAATCATTATAAAAGAATTTTCAAGGCATTTCAAAAAAGTGACTTATTTTTTTTTGGAAAGTTGTTGTTCCAAATTTTACGGAGGGTTGAATTTTTTGAGATTTTTTCCAATCTTTTACTCTAAAAAAATTAAATGCGACCTATTGCGTCAATTAAAATTTGAAAATAGCAGTTTTTAGGAAAGTGTTTTTGTCCATGGTTGAACACTCAAAACAAAGATAATTTGGTATAACAGGAACAGATATTTCAAAAAGTGAATATTTCAAAATTTTCAATTTTTAAGTATTTCACGAAAATATTTTAATTCATTAAAAAATTAATTCGAGCAATTAAATATTGTCCAGAATATCAGGAAGTGTACTTATCTGCCTTTTATAGGGGAAAATAACCATTTTTTATGAAAAATTGTTGATTTTTTCATTCCAAAATTTTTAAACCTATTAAAAATAATTTTTTTGATTGATATATTATAAATCAAATCAGAAAAAAACGATGACATAGGTCAGATCATTGTTGCAATTCCATTCCAAACCAAAATAATTTGTGAACACCACTGTGAGCTTGTATCAACCTGATATGCTGTACCTTGCTCTTATCAGTAAATTTCTAGAACTAAAAAACAAAATCTAGAATATCAAATGTCGGATGCAAAAAATATATCGTTTGAACTTCCTTATGCAAAAAAAAAATGAAAAACTCTAAACTACCTTGGCTTTCTAATAGGCGGTTGAACAGTCACCTATATATAGGTGTCGGTGCCTTGGCGGAACTTTTAAGCATTTTACTAGTGCTCACGGGTTTAAGGGTATCCCGGTTCCTAAATTTTCTGGCAGTTATTATGTCATAAAAAATGCACCAAATCAATTGTTTACTGATGTTGTTGAACGCATTAAACAACCCTAATGACAAAAAGAAAAAATTTGAAAATTTTGCGTTTTTCGATTTTTTCTAAGATTTTTCTCGAATTATGTTCAAAAATAACGTTTGATGTCAATTTGACCCCTAAAACTTCAAAAATATTGGGTTGACGTAAACCAACTTTCTCTTCAGTGTTTTTCCAGCTTTCTTTTGAGCTCTACTATCAAAAAAATCGAAGCACAATTTTTTTTCGGAAATTTTTTCACGTGACCTTTCAAAAATTAATATTTTGAGGTTTGGCGTCGAAATTGAAATAAACGGCTCCTCAAAAGTTTCTATTTGGTTTCGAGCTACCGTTTGCAAAAATTTGAGTTAATTTGAAATTTACCTAGGGAGAAGATAGATTTTCCATGATGACAAGTCCAAAACGGTGCTTTATCGCATATTTAAAAAAAAAATTTAGCATTATTGACAAAAGCGCTACTTAGAAGTTTTAAATACTATTATACAGGTTATGTTAAAATTTAGGTTTATTTTCAAAATAAAGCCTGGGAGAAAATAGATTACCGTTTTGACTTAAGTTTCCCTGTTTCGCTTTTGTGTCTGGAAGTGTATGCATGCAAAAAAATTTGACACATGTTTTACGCAAGATGAAGGCTAGTTTACAAACTGGCTAATCTGAAATATATTCCTTGACGCTGAGTTGCTAATATTATCGAGAATATGGTCAATTAGGGACCGCGGATACCCTTAATCTACAAAAAATAGATTCATCAGAATAATTTTTGGTCGACCCTGTTGACCACAGTTATTAAGGGATGCATCCCGACCGCATTTTCTATTCCCATCCCTATGTTCCCTTATTTTTGCTTACACCTACGCAAAAAGGGAACGTAAACACACGCAAACCAATCCCTTTGACAACCCACTTAGGGCCAACCGCTAAAAGCGTGGAATAATATGCGTCTTTGATTGGCTTTTCTTACAAAATGATAGGAGACGATGAGTAATAGCTTGTAAACAGGATCGCCGCGCACCATGTTCATCGTACAAGCCTGCTGGAGACCACCAGGCGGCAATTTCTAAACGTCTAATCATATTTCAAATAATTATATAAATAGAAAGTTGGTGGCCACGTACCAAAATAATTAATATGAAAATATTCATCCCCGAAAGTAACCCTTATTTGTATATTGTAGATTATTATCTAGTTTCACTGCTGTGTTAACTCGATAAAGCAAAAAAATTGCATTCAAATCATGAATTTCCGGTCTGAGAGCAATTTCTGAAACTCACCAAAATTCTTGAAATTAAAAATAAGGAGACATTTCGGGCGTCGATATTCCGCCGGCCAAAATAATACTTCCCCATATTTCTTTGTTCTTTGTTTAAAACACTGCAAAGCAGGTGGGAGTAACTTTTTTTTCTGAATCCATACTAAATAATGTCTTATAATGTCTAATAAAAATTACTCTCTGAAAATACAGTACATCAAGATTTCTTTGCTTATCTCATTAAAAAATCATGTCACCACGGGGGAATCGAACCAAGAAATCATGATTCATAGTGGCGAAGAGCTCACCATTGCGCCCTGAGTACCACATTGTCTTCTCTTTTTCCAAACCTACATAGCAGATGGTGTTAGAAATGTTGGATTTCGTTGCAGAATGTGAAGAAAGCAAAACTTAAAGTTGATGGTGTGCTGATTCGCTTTTTATAGAGTAAGTATGTATAATACTATGTACACTGGAAGGCTGTTCATATATAATGAAACTAAGTAAATTAAAAATAATATTTTTATAATTTCAATATAATGATATTTATTCGCCCCCTCTGGGGGCGAATAATATTTCAATTATATTGAAAAAGTTATAAAATTCATTATGTTTTAATTACGTAAGGTAGTCCATTAAGTTCTGTAAAAAAAACCGCTGCGTACTTAATTGATGCTTTAAGTAGAAAATGGAATTACACTCCATTAATAAGTTTACTGTATAATGGAAAAAAAAGTATTTTTTGTAATTAAATAGAAAAATTTTAAATGTGAGAAAAGTATTTTGTTTCTATATTAAATAGAAATAATTTTTTTTTGTACTTTCTATTTTATTCATTGAAATGAAGCCTTTTCCAAGCTTTTCAAACATGGGCACTGGCCGTTTTGGCTTGATAACACTTCCTCCTTACATTTTCAGCGTTCGTAAATGTTCGTTTGATTATTGTGTACACTTTCAGGCCGTCACTATATAATGCGCAAAGCAAATAAAACTTAATGATCTTTATTTATTTTTGTGTACTTAATGATAATTAAGTCCGCCCTCTGCATTATTCTACTTTTGCAATCATTAAGAAGTTTTTAACATTTAAATAAAAGTCAATAAAATTTCATGGATTTCGTTTCAAATTTTTAAGTGAATCGCACATTCATTTTGTTCGTTTGAAGTCTATTCGGTTCTAAAAATTACATATAAAGTCGAATATCACGTTTTTAGGAAGTTCAAATCCCCAGGAAAATAATTTTTGAGACAAAAGTTTTCAAATTCCATATTTAAACCGTGATCAGACAATTTTCCTTTAAACAAAATCCAAGAATCACAATGGTGTCTTTCGAAATTAAGTAGATAATTACTGTACAGCAAAATATGTTTGTAAAGTGACTATGAAAACATTTTCAAATTAACGACTTTGATTTTAAGGTTTGCGGAATGATGAATTTAACTTTAATTCTATGTTTTCTCGTTATAAAAATGGAATCGGTACCAAGGAAAGAAAAATTAATTCAAGTAGCAAGACAATTATGCCCGGAGGAATATTTAAGAAATGAAAAACAAGGAATGGAAACAAACTAATAAAAACCTTATATCGCAAACCTTTTTCAGATCCCCTGATTGGGTTTTTATGCACTATAAGCGTGTCCACCAAAATGGTTGCCCAAAATCGATTGGTGGACACGCTAACTATATCGGGTCGATAATGAAATGTATAAAAAGTGAAATGTATAAACTTTGAGATTTTGAACATGAACAGGCAAAAACAGAGTTCTAGAGCATAAAAATTTCAATGTTTTTCTGGATCAGTTATTATGGTCGATTCTTCAAAAAAAATAAAAAAAATATTTTTTTACATAGCCCAATGAAAATATAAATTTGCTAAAACTTTTGTAAATGTACCAAAATCTGTATTTTTCATGATGTCATCGCATTTTCAAAATAATTGGGTTGCGCGAAAAATATTTTTTTATCATTTGAAGAATTTGATCTCAATAATCTGATCCACAAAAACAATTCGCATTTTATGCTCTAGAACTCTTTTCTCGCCTGTTTATGTTCAAAATCTCAAATTTATACATTTCACTATCGACCCAACTATATCCCCTATGTTTTGTGAATATCCCGGCCCTGATTAAGAAACGAAGTGTGTTTTTAAGTAGAAGGGCCGGGATATTCACAAAAGTGTGAACAGGGGATAGAACTCTGAAAAGTTTCACATGATTTTGCGTGAAAGCTGACTGCAAACATGCGTTGACGCTTAGTACACTGTACCTTCTACGCTTAGTGTACAATTTTTGTTTAAGTTGCAGCCGTTCGACCACAGTGCCTTTTTGCTAAAGTTATTTTAAAGGACACCAACATTCTCATGACGATAACGGGAAAACCATAGATGATATCGAGAAACGGTTATTTGCATTCAATTGCCAACAAAAAAGCTCAATGAAGTAATTTTATTATTGAATATCCGCCCATTTTTTCCCCTAAAATCAGCCGGATTTTCAAAATTTACTGATTTTTATTTATTTGGAACTATCGATCTTTTTGCCGCATTTTTGTTGGAATTTCCTGAACATTTGCCGGTTGGTAGGAAGTGGCAGCTCTTTAAGCCACTATATCTTTTATTTGATAATAGTGCAGCTTAAATTTTAAATTAACGATTATTCTTGAATATTTTCGAATTTTTAAAGATTATTTTTTGCTTCTCTTTATTGTTAACGTTATGGCTGTACAGAAAAGTTTCCTTAGAATTCTGCTACCACTGATGCGATTGTAGGTGAACAAGGCGTTACAGTAAAACTATAACGTTAATATAAATTTTATTCATTATTTATCAACGTTTCGATTTTATTGTATATTCATTTTCAGGATCAAAATTAATATAAATCTCCTATATATTTAATAATTTTCCTATGAGGCCGAAATGAGAATGGGAATCCCATTATGGGATTCTACAATTCCTAACTATTTTCGAACCCCCTTGATTGATCAACGTTACACTATATCTTAATAACACGGTAATAACCACACGGTGGTCCACATGAGTCCGAATTGTAAATGGCAGTTATGGGGGTTGTGGGTGTTAATAAAGCAAGAGTTAAAGAAAATTTTTTCTTTGTTCTCGCATCGTGGAAAAAAAACTATTATGAAAAAATATAACGCTCTGATTGGTCGCTCTGGACAAAGCGACGCGGAAGAACCCACCCACGCACTGCATTATTGTGTTGATATTTTTTTTCTCCCACCTGTGCATTGAAATTATATAGAATGAATCCCTTTTTTCACGCTAAAACCAACAGAGAATGGGCTGTTCAGTGTTGAAATTGTTCAAATTGGCTGAAATTTCAGCTGTGACTTTTCAGTCAGAAATAAATCGATTTGAATTCAGCCAGAATTTTTTATTTCCAGGCTTCTGATTGGCTCATTTTTAAACCCTTTTCGTTGATGAATGAATAAAACCATTTTTTCTTAAATGTTCTCCTCGCCGTGACAAATCAAATTGTAGGTGAAAAATTTTAAAAATAAGTTTGTTTGGCTGCTCTTTTTGTTGAAACAAGAATGAAAAATCATAAAATTCTGGGTGAATCAGAAGTAAACAATTCTCTACAAAGGAAATAATTAATTGCCATCTGGCCAATCTAGAATTGTTTATTTTTAACGCAAAAATAAGAAACATGAAAATCGATTCATTTTTGATAAAAAGGTCACAGCAGAAACGCCCCGTGCTTTCCGTACTTAAATTGGTCTGAATCAAAAAAATATCTAGGCCAATTTGGGAACGGAAAGCAAGGGGCGGGCTTAGCGTACCCAAATTGGTCAAAATGAAAATTATTTGCGATTTGACCAATTAAACTTTGATAAACATGAGATAAGTTGCAAACGTCATCAGGCGTGAATGCTCCAATCAGACATCCGTGGAATTTAATATCGGAAGATTCCAAATCAATTTTATCATCCTGTGATCAATTCCACGATGGAAAATTTAGAAACTTTTACGGGGAAAATCCTAAATGATGAATCAGGAACAAATATGCAGCCGTTATTTGTAAAGAACGTTTGTGCGGGTTTTTTTAATAAATACTGTATAACAGTACTTATTTTTTGCAAAGCATTTTTGGAATCACCAAATAAAACCTTCGATCGTGATCAAAAAAATTGAAAAAACTTTTTTTCCATTACACCATAGCCCAAAAATGATCACGTGACCGTATATTCAAGTAATAAGGTTAACCAAAATAGTACTTTTTTTTTTCAAAAATTGCTTAAAACACTTGAGGACCATCTTTGAAATTTTTAAGAATTTTTTCCATCATACCTAAGTCCAAAAACAATCACGTGACCTTCGAATTAAGAAATAAGGTATCAGTTCAAGTACACAAATAGTACTCAAATTACACCGAAAATTGTCAGGGCAAATAAACACATAATCTATGAATTCTGAAAAAAACGGCATTTTCCAAAAACGTCACGTGAGCTTATTTTTCAAAAAATAAGAATCAATTTATGACATATTTCAAACTTTATTCTTCAATTATTTTGTCACGTGATTTCATTCGGACTTTGCCGTAATGAGAAAAAAGTCTTAAAAATATTAGAAACTATGGGTCAATTATGTACTAAAAAGTAGCCAGAAAATTTGACCATTTTTGGTCTCTAGTGACGTTTCAGTACATAATTGACCCATGATTGCTATCAGAAAGTCGACCCTCTCTACGATGAACTTGAAATTGACCTTGAACTTGACCGGTCATTTTGGTTGACCAGGTGATCGGTTTGCTCTAAATCAAAAAACCCCTGCCCGGAAAATACTTAAATCCTGTTTGCAGAAACAAACAATAATAGCTCTTAGTCAGACGCATTTTAGAGCTACAAAACTGAAGACATGAACATGTATCCTTCAAATCAAATAATCAATATTTCATAACAATTTAAGAGTCATTTTACTAGAAAATTTTGTACAAAACATACTAGTATAATTATTTTTAGTCAAAGCGATAGAAAATCATTTGAAGTTTACTATGCCGCAGTTAAAATGTAAATGAACGCTTAAATTCATATTATTATTGCACTTTTGTGTGTAACTGGAGGTCATGTTCGCGACTGTTTTATTCTTATCCCAATTAAATGCCTTTTTATTTGTTTAAAAAGAAATTGTTATTTTGATTGTATAGCAAATTGGCTGAATTGTATCCTTAGATAATAAAAAATGTAGGTTAAGAATGAAACTTTGCTTATATGGCTCGATTTGTAAGAATGACGACGTGTCGTCAGAATCGAATCTGGGTTCACATTCATTTATAAAGTCTACGAGTTAGTATATTTTTAATTAATTCAAATATTTGCTTCAAATTTATAGAACCCTCGAAAAACCTTTATCGATGTTTTGCTTTAATTTTAAGATATTTTCTCTTTGTTAATTTTTTCTTGCGGTAAGTTTCCGTCCCCTGAAAACCATTGAACTTCAACAAACAAAATAAAATCACATTCTTTGTTCACTAAATTCTTGCTTCATTTCGATTGGTCTGCCTCCGTTTTATTGTTTACATGATAATTTAATTATCTAAAAACTTTTTTTTTATTTAGACAAATTTGGGTACGGAAAGACACGCACCGTGGCTTTCCGTACCCAAATTGACCTAAATAAAATAAATAATGCAGACCAATTTGTACGGAAAGCACGGTGCGTGCTTCCGTACCCACCTAAGCAAGTATAGAGGACAAAAAAGTCGATGGCCAATTGGTACGGAAAGCACGCCCAAAATTTCAGCCTATTTGACAAGTTAAGAGGCCATTACGATATTAATGACTGGTGGATGATAGACTCCTTTAACCAATTGATTTTAACATTGACGTTCTAGAATGAACTTTTTTCAAGCTTTTTCATTCGTTTCGAACATATTTCGTAGTTTTCGTAGTAATAACTTTCCTGTGAGGATTCAAATACAACAGATTTCGTTATGGACGTCATGGATTAAATGGCCAAAAACCTTCAAATGAATTGTGCCAAAAATTGAAAGAAGCAGAATATTGGATAAATCGTCATTTTTTCTTTAATGGTGGAGCAAGCGTGGCGGAGCTTAGTTCGTAGTGATCATTTCAATCATATGTTTGAAAGAACATGAAAATCAGTTTAAATGAACTTAGATTAATTATATGAATGAAAATCATAATTTATAGAAAGTATATCAATAAAAAACGGTATGTTAAAAAATTCTGTATATCCCTTATTCACACTTTTGTTAATATCCCGGCCCTACTACTTTGAAACACACTACGATTCCTAATCAGGGCCGGGATATTAACAAAAGTGTGAATAGGGGATATTAACTAAATCATAATTTATGTCAAACATAATAAAATTTATAACCTTAGTTTTCTCGTTAACGGCGTTATTTTTATTCCGCCGGGCAAACAGCCAAACGTTTATTTAAAAATAACGACGTCTGTAAAAAAACATTTAACGGCGTTTTTTTCTTCCGGGAGAATGAAAACTTAACCCTCTCACTCATAGAGCCATAAAAATGGCTTTCATATTTTGAAAAAATCCGGAAAAGACAAAAATAATTGAAATAAAAGTTGAAGGTTCAAATCGCCCATAGTCTATGACTCATAGTCTATGAGCCATACAGTTTGCGATTAATTTTTGAAAAATTAAAATAAAATTTTCAGCCGTTTGAAAAAATCCGGAAATGACAAAAATAATTGAAATAAAAGTTGAAGGTTCAAATCGCCTATAGTCTATGACTCATAGACTATGAGCCATAGAGTTTGCAATTAATTTTTGAAAAATGAAAATAAAATTTTCAGCCGTTTGAAATATATTTTATGCTACTTTTTTTTCTGGATTTCTCTGAAATTTGTTTTTATCAGCTTTATCTCATAATTTATTCGTAAAAAACAAGGTCTAAAATCTCCAGTTTTTAGGAATTCGTCTTGACCATCTTTTGAAAAAATAATAATGTTTTTACTAAATGTAGAACTTTTTTTTCTTTTTTTAGTTTGAAAACAGAAAAATTTCTCATCAATGAGAAAGCGGAGAGGAAATATAAGGAGCAGACATATTGTTTACCATTAAATCCATCATTTCAGAGGTGTGAATTATCGTTTTATAGATGAACCCGATTAAGTATTTTGAATCGGAGACCAGATTAAGAAAGCCAAGGTTTTATTCTATTTTATTTAATTTGCATTTTATTACAAAAATCGTATAGTTTTTT
>SCLH01000329.1:87764-103783 GCA_004367855.1 Oikopleura vanhoeffeni | reverse complement strand
CAACCGCGTCCAGCCAAAAAATGCTTCTTTACCAGCATAAAAACTGTCAATCTACCCTATTTAAACTCAAAATAGCATAAAATAGGTTTAGGAGATAAGATGTTCCACGTAGAACCCCAAATCCAAAGGCCGCGTCGTTGACCTTGAGATCGGAGGAATTGAACAAATCAAATCAATTAGCTTCAAAACGACACTATTAATAAAACAGTTAATGAGACATTTTATGCTCATTACCAAATTATTTACAAAATTTGTCAGTTTTGGATATGGTATGAAACATAAAACAAACAGTTGAAAATGCATTAACAGTAACGGTGTCGAACAAGAATAAATGGGTTTCATACAGTTTTACTAACAGTCACTTCCCACCGACAACCGCTAATAATACGTTCTCTGGGTCAGAGATTGGCATGATGAAAATAAATTAATATCGGATCGATGAGGCGTAAAAATGAAAACCCTTTTGAATCGGATTGATAAGAGGTTAAAAATAATTATATTGGATCAGATTAGGAAGTCAATCTGATCCTTTACTTTCAAAACGATCCAATCCAGTTTTGTCTAACCCTAGAAATCTGGTCTCAAAGATTTCTATGAGTTTTATATAAAATTATATTTTTGAAAGTAAACTAGGATACATTATACAAGTTAAGTTTCATAAAACTGCTACAATAAATAATTATTGCTTGAAGTTAAAAGTTGTTAACCTCCTCACACCTTTTGCTTCAATAGGCAAAATAATTTTCAAACGTCCAAACTGCGCAGAAATAAATTTTTCCTAGACTTCCAATTATGATTTGTCATAGACTATGACTCATAGTCTATGACTTATAGAGTTTGCAATTTTATTTTACTACTTTTTTGGCGAAAATCCTAAAAACATTATAGTGTGAATACGATACATGATTTCAAAATTATAAGGAAGACATTTTTTAGGAAAGTACAGATGATTCTTTTGATTTGAGTTTACCTGCACTTTCAACCCGAAGTTTTTCTTTGTTGCATGTCATCTTTCTGAAACTCAAAATGATAAAAATAAAATTTTTCCAAAAATTATTTTCCGAGAGAAATGAAGGAAAATGCAACTCAAATTAGGCCAACAAAGACAAATCGAGCAAGTATGAAACATAAAGTGGTACTGATTCTGAGTTACCAGCTGATTTGAAATATTTTTTCACAGTTTGCTGCATATATTTTGACGCGCGGGGAGATGAATAATTGTTTTTTTTGTTACCGAGATATCATATAAATCTGAGACAAGATTCATAAAGCCAAGGTTTGACTTGTGGACTTGTAACTTAAATGTACACCGGGAGCGCCTCAAAGTAGCGCCTAAAAATACGCCTGAGGGTGTGGACCGAAGTTCTTGTTTTTAAGTGTGATGAGATCAACTCAATTTCTTTAATTATCTAGTTTTGAAATTGTTATATCATAAAAGTAAAATCTCAGAAAATTTCCACCGTGTATTTTCCGAAAATCAATCTGTATCTTGGAAGAATATAACTTTGGACAAATTTCATTTCAGTGGAAAAAACACTTGACATTTTTATGAGTTTTATTGATTTTGATCATTAGTTGTTTTTATTTCGTTCATCTTATTTTCTTCAATAAAACATATTCCGATCATTTATTTGTTAAGTTAAGCAATTCCTTGTGTTTTAAAACACTGATATGCAGGTGAATAATAAGACATCGTGAGCAGGCGGGGGTTAAGTGAGTTTAAAATTGATATATTTGTTTTTTAAAATCTATACATAATATTATTCTTATAAAGCATAAGTTTTATATATTATTCCTTAATTAATTTCCATTATTTAATGTCAGACTATTACTATCACAATAATAGTATCAATTTTTACTATTTTTAGTATAACATTTATTATAAATTGGTACTTCTAATCAGAAATCGAACCCGACTTGACCTGGTTTTCTAGTCGGAATTTTCTATCACGAAAACCCCGATTCTGCTGCTTATATTATCTGGAAAATAATATACAAGAAATAACTTGCTATTTAACAGTAGCAAGAGATCAAAAATCATTTGAATGTCTGACATTTGAAATACTTTATCTTTTAATCTATTCATGTCATCAATGATTCTATTTCGGGGTCGTGCTAAATATAAACCCAACTTCATCATTTAGGAACTACAACTCTTTTTCGTACCCAGGATGTCTAAATTAAGATAGATAGATATTGGGCACTCTCGGCAATATTTGCACGATCGGCGTTATGGGGAAATAAATAAAATTTCAAAATTGTAAAACGCGTGGTCGGTCGAAATGACGACATAATTTGAAAATTGCTTTAATTTATTAAGGCGGTTAACAATAGATTCAAATGAAGTGAAATACAAAAATGTGTAAAATTAAGTACTCCACTGAACGCAATTTAAGAAAAATAGAAAAAAGTAGATCTGAGAAATTCAACTTGAAACTATGAGTTCATTCCATAATCTTGACGTAGTACGTCAAACGTACTCGAAGTTGGTTGTAATAAAAACCTCAAACGCCCAAGGCTTGTTTTTTTTTCAGAGCAACCCAAAAAGAAGTAGCAATTGGTATTTTTGCTGATCCCGGGTTAAGGGCCTCGGTGCATTTTGACAGATACGGATATGGGCTCTTGATAAAAAACTTTTTACTTGGTTTATATATCCTTTTTTGCTCAGATTGCGTAGCCACAACGTTAAAAACACACGTTAAAAGGAGTAGTAGCTACGCAATCTAAGCAAAAAGTGATAAAGGGATATTCTTCTCAGTATACCATCAAAATGATGTTTTATAATCCAGGCAACTTTTGTAACTGCAGAATTTTCGAATTATTGCTTTTAAAGAAAATTTTGAGTTCAAAGTAAACCTTCTGAATTCGACAAATTATAAGAAATTTTTGAAAAAAGTTCCGAACATAATCAAAAAAATGCCTTATTTTGGTTTTAAATATTTTTTGCATTATTTGTTTCGAATCAACGAAAAAACTCTTCAATATGGCTACTTTAACTTTTCTCGTAGGTGACCACATATTTTTTATATGCTATTTGTGAACAATTATATGACACTTTCTTGAGATTTTTGTCGAAACTTTTTGGAAATATTTTTAAAATTTTCCTCATTTCTGGACCAGGTTCTGGTTCAAAAATTCTGGTTCAAAAATTTCAAACTAATTTTTCTGGAATCCTTAGCTGAAAATATTAGGAATGCCTACTTTCACTATATTTAAACATGTCTACGTTTGTTTCTTCGCTCTTGTTTATACTTGAATCATACTTTTTTGAATGAAAATACGGTTTGCGCGAAATCTAGTAAGGCCCTCTTTAATCAAGAATTAAAAAAACTTTATTTCAGCGAGAATTGCTCATTTGGTAAGCCAACCTGTCGACCATTTCAAACTTATTTCATTTAAATCAAGAAAATTTTTTTTTTTTTGATGTTCTAAAATTTGGTACAAATAATGTAAATATTAAAAATCGTATAAATTTATAATAAAAAAATATTCGATGGTCGACAGGACCATATTTTAGGGTTCCTATTTAATAAATAAAAGGAAATAATTTTTACTGTAATTTAGACACCTTCGATAGCAAACGCGCGTTTTTTGAGTGATGTTTCAAAAGACGATTTATAATGTACAAATAATTAATCTGAATAAATTCAGATTATTCAAAGTGAGCTCAAAAGTGGCAACTTGTATTCGAAAAAGAATTTATACGAAAATTTTGAAGTGGCAAAAAGTTTCCCATCATGACAAGAAAAATTGAAAAGTGCAAATCTGTCAAAATGCACCGAGGCCCTTAACCGGTAATCGGATCGGTGATAAAAAAAGTACATTGCGCGTACCGACTCTTTGACTATGGGCTACAATTGGAATTTATTGAATCGAATGTACCGTTTTTGAAAACATTCGCTCCGATTGATACCGGCTTTTTAGGTGTATTTTCCCAAGATTCCGTCAAGTCTATCATGGGTATCAAAGTCTATCATGGGTATCAACCCATTTTCTCGGAGGTACCGTAGAACGGCCTTTTCCGGACAACGGCCTTTTTTGGACAACGGCCCCTGTACAACGGCCTTTGTTGTACAACGGCAATATCGTACAACGGCCATATCGTACAACGGCCTTTGTTGTACAACGGCCCCCTAAAATAGAAAACGGCCACCCTGTAGGACAACGGCCCTCCTTTAGGACAACAGCTCCCAGTGGGACAACGGCCCCCTGTAGGACAACGGCCCCTCGAATGGAAAACGGCCACCGGACAACGGCCACCTTGTAGGAAAACAACCCCTTGTAGGACAACGGACCCTCAAATGAAAACCGGGCCTAAACACAACGGCTATACTGAACAACGGCCACAAAAAATGGATATTTGATTTTTGATGAGTTTATTAGGACAGACTCTTAGGACAAACATATTGGATCAAAATTTGTCATTTTTTACACCTTGCGACAAAAATTGTCATTTTTGACACTTTTGATAGAAATTTTCAATTTAAGACGAAAGTTGACATTTTTTGACAGTTTTCGACAAAAATTATAATTTTGATATACCGAAAAACCTGCCTAGTCCTAAAAATTTATCACTAAAGTACTCTGCACGGTTTTCATTTTTGGCAGTTTTGACATATTCACGGTGATATATTCTGAAAACTAAGAGCTTATGAGAAAAACCGAAAATATTGATTTGTAGATCTATCCTCAATCTTACAAAATAATACATCACATATGGTTATTAACATCTACGCCAATAGTTACAGTATGTTTACATGAAGACCTCTTCAAAACTGCAAAATCTATCTCCTCCCAGACGGTTTATCAAATTGAGCTCAAATTTTCACAGATCACGTAACGGTACTATATCAATCGTGAATGGCCAGCTTTTTTTTTTATCCGGCGGCTGAACAATTCTAGAACGCCAAATAACCGACGATTTTTTCCAATTTCAGACTTCAAAATCTATCTCATCCGAGGATATATTTGAAAAATGGCTCAAATTTTTATCACGTATACCTCAGAACATATGTAAGAGAATATGGCGAGCTTTTTTGCAATTTACAGCTAAAACTCGAAATATGATTGTTTTGATCATTTTCGACAAAATTTCCGAAAAAAAAAGTGCTTCGATTTCTTTGAAAGTAAGCTCAAAAGAAAGCCAGTGGAACACTTATGAGAAAGTTGGCTTACGTCAAGACGATATTTTGAAGTTTTAGCGGTCAAATTTAAGCAAACGTTATTTTTTAACTTCATTTTTCAAAAAAAATTTGATGATCGGGTTCGTAGTACACTTAACTATCACTCCGTCTCAATTTGAACCATTTTTAATACCTCTAAGGCCTTCATTTAATCAGACAGATATACCGCCTTAACTCACGAAAAAAAATATTTCTTTCGATGTGCTAAAATTTCGGTTTTTTCGTCTTTTTTCAAAAATTAAAATTTTCGGTTTTGACATTAAAATCGTATGAATTGAAACTTAATTAATTTTCAATGGTGGACAGGACCGTTTTTGAGAGCTCTTAATTAATAGAAAAAAAATAACTGTGATTTAGACACCTTCGATAGCAAATGCGCGTTTTTTGAGTGTTTTTTCAAAAGACGATTTATAAACTAAAAATAATCAACTTAAAAAAAATCAGATTATATAAAGTAAGCTCAAAAGTGGCAACTTTTGTTCGAAAACCTTTTTATCCGAAAATTTAGAAGTGGCAAAAACTTTCCCATCAAAAGAAAAAATTTGAAAAAGTGCAAATCTGTTAAAATGAACCGACTCCCTTAACCGAAAATGATTTACAGAGTGACGCCAGATGCTTTAAATTACTATGAAAATTTTATTTCAAAAACCAGCCTCGTGATAATTTCTCTCCCAAAAAAACACCCTCATGTTATGCGAGCCAAAAATAAAAAACCGTGCAGAGTTATCTGCATCCTTAAAAATGTACCAAATCAATCGTTTATGTTTTGAAAGCACAGAACAACCCAAATAAGAACAAAAAATACGAATTTTTTTCTGAGTTTATTTCTCGAAATTAACCCCAACCTGCACGAGCGTGTTTCATATCACAGAGATCAAATAAATATTAGGGAATTTTTCATTAATTGAGGTTTAATTATTGTTTCCCAATAAAATACCTGGAAGAAATCTCGAAAATTTTGAAAAAAATATGAGAAAAATCTGAAAAAACTCAAAAATTTTGAAAAAAATTTCAAAATAATTTCAATAAGAGCAAAAATGCATTTTGTGGTACTTATATGGGTAACTTTTCAACAGAAATTTGTTTCATCAATCTGCCGATTATTTAAATTTTGATCCAAAAAGTTTGTCCGTAGAGTCTGTTCTAATAAATTCATCAAAAATGAAATATCAATTTTTGGGGCAATTGTACAGTATAGCCGTTGTGTTTAGGCCCGGTTTTAATTTTAGAGGCCGTTGTCCTACACGGGGCCGTTGTACGGCAATGCCGTTTTATTACAGGGCCGTTGTCCGGCAGGGCAATTGTCCTACAGGGGCCGTTGACCGGAAAAGGCCGTTCAACGGTACCCCATTGACTCTGGGATACAATTTGAATTTGGTCTTGGGTCTTTTCTCCCGTCTTTTCTCCCGTCTTTTTATTCATGCAAAAGACGGGAGAAAAAAAATATAATTTTTTCTCCCGTCTCAGAAAAAATAATTTTTTAGTGTTTTGTCAGATTTTATAAAGTAATGGTTGCTACTTAGGGTGACGGTTAGAATGAGGATTAGGGTGCAATATTTGGATTTTTTGAGATAGGTTCTTCGGAGCTATTTTTTCGGTATCAATATCAGCCAAAATTGTGCTCTGAAAAGTCAAATTTTCAAGATTTATGCACCGTTCTGCGTCATCACGTTGTATTGATGTTAAAATTTCCTTAATTTTCATAATTGAAAATTATTATATGAAAAACATAACAAAAATCGCAACCAAAAAACGATCGATCTTGAAATTGGAAAAAAAGACGGGAGAAAAAAATATTTTTTTTCTCCCGTCTAGCAAAATACGGGAGAAAAAAATATTATTTTTCTCCCGTCAAAAAAAAAACGGGAGCAAAAATTTTTTTTTCTCCCGTCTTTTTCGATACACGGGAGAGAAATAATATTTTTTTCTCCCGTCAAAAAACGGGAGAAAAGACCCCCAACCTAGAATTTTTTGAATCGTATGTACCGTTTTCGAGAACATTCGCTCCGATTGCGGGTTGCTCTGAAAAAAAACCCGCCCAAGCGAATTAGATTTTTTCGGCGATATTGGCACTGGAAGGATTTTAGTTAAAATCGTAAATCGCGTAGGTTTTTTAGGGCGATATCAGGCCTTCCCCTGTGAAGGTTTCTTGAAGATTTCAACAGTCAGAATTGTTCCTTTTTTTGACCTGTGATATAAAAAATTCTTTATTTTTCATAAGATTTTTAAATAAACTTCCTGTGTTTTGCCGTTACTTGAGTTAACTAACGCATGATGCGTTACGCACTCGATTGAGAGTCAGATAAAAGCTTTGCCACATTTAAGAGCAGACTGTTATCATCTTTATCAAACGTTAAATTCGGCCAATCTCCATTTTTAAAGCAATTGTCCTAAGTTTAGAATTTCCACGGTGCGTAGCCAAGGGTCATGGTTTTGAATTTTTCAGTTACATGTGATAATAACTTTTAGTTGGGCAGGCCCGACAAAACTTGTCTTTGCCTACGGTAACTATTTTTCGATAGCTTTCAGGAAATCATTTCATCGATAAAGTGTTCAAAAACGCAAAACTTTTTTCGAAATTGCCTATCGTTTGGCTTGGAATTATTCTTGATTTTTTTTCGAAAATTCCAAGCCAAAAGCTAGGCAATTTAAATAACGGTTTTGCGTTCTTGAACACTTTCTTGGTGAAATTTTTTTTGCATAGATCATTTTATTTCATTATTTCCTAGAACATCTCCAAAATCAGCTACCGTAAGCAAAAATAAAAGTTTTACGGGCCTACGTTATCTTATATCATATGAGTTATATGATATAGCCATATCGAAGATTATACTTACTGGTCCCTCTTGTGTATTGACCGATCGAAACAGATCCTAGACGTGACTCTGACGTCAAAATTATACGGGACCAGCAAGTATAATCTACGATATGATATCGTCGATATCCCTTTTTGGTTAGAACACAACGGTTGAAATCACACGTTAAAAGGAGTAGTGGCTACGCATTCTAACCAAAAAGTGATAAGGGATAAGATGGACCAGATGGTGTATAGTGTACCTGACAGTTTGAGCTTACGGCTTCTATTGCATAACTGTATTTGAAAATACGAGTTTTGGTAGATAAGTTCATTTCTTGATCAACTTTAAGTGCCGTGGAAATTTGGTACTTGTACTTGGGTACTCAATATTCGAATTTGCTTATCTGGTTCCATACAGCAGCAATCAGCACCAATTATTTCTGAATAATCTTTCGAAAAGTGACCGCAACCGCAATTTTCTACGTCATTTGAACTTGAAATTAGGGTTGTCAGTTTGAGGGATGATAGATAGCTTTTCAGATGCATAATGCAATTTACCTATTTCTTAGTTGTATTTTTGGTCCCCAATTAAATGAATAAACTTCTACGACGTAGAATCTACGTCTCTTTTTAACTCGTTAACATGCGTTAGCAAAATTGAGTTTTCAATTTTAAACGACACAAATATTTGAGGGATCACCTTATATTTTAGTTGAAGAATTTCTGTGATATTCAAATAAAACATATCAGGCCGAAATTCATCTCTAGATTTAAAAAATCACATAAATAATCGATATTTGAAATACCGTCCCTCAAAGTTGGAGAAATCTAGGAACATGTTTAAACTTTTGAAATCATTTGATAACAGGCTTCCAAAAAAGCCATCCCTTTGGCGATTTTCCATCCCTATCCCCTAATTTTCCCTATCTTTTGCTATGAAAAGAGAAAGAAAAGGGGATAAAAGCCATCCCTTTGGAAGCCTGATTTGAAAATCTTGTTATCAAAATCTAATTTTCTTTTAAATATATCAATTACGGGCCCTTGGTCATTTTTTGCCACTTTTTAGCCAACATTTTTATATAATTCAGTTTTTGAAAACGACTCATCCGATTAAGTATTTAGATAGCTCAAACTGAGCACAAATATGTAGAGAAAAATAGATAAGAAAAATGATTCGAATCAGACCAATGTTTTATTTTTTTACAACATTTTTTTACAAATTAAACAATTTCAGCTATCTTAGAAAAAGAAAGAAAAAATGGTCCGATTCGGATGATTCGTCTTCGAAAGCTGAATTATATAAAAAAATTGGCTAAAAAAGTGGCAAAAAATGATCAGGGGCCCCCTGATCAATATCATTTTTTGCCATATCTAGAATTCCCAAATTTTGAAATTACGAAACAAGATCAACTTGTACTTTTTTTAAAATTTCAAAGACCATAATAATTCCAGGAAATAGGGCCTTCATCAGTATAAGCAGTACAGTCCGCGCTCCCTAACTAGAAGCCCCTTACTGGAACACCGCCCTAACCAGAACACTTTTTTGAAGTCAATCAATGTGTTCCTAACTAGAACAGTAAAAAAGAGCCTATTGAACTTATAGACGTAAGGACCTATGAGGTCGAGCGACTTATTCGCGCCATATGCGAAATATCCGATTAGAAATATCGGGCAATGTAGTGTAGTTAGTTAAGACGCTCTATAGGCTGGCCGCGGTGTATCTAGAAATTGGCGCGTCAAAAACACCCGAAAGCAGAAAACCGTGGTTTTCGAAGTAATTCTTTAATATTTTTCTCTTTCTGATAAATTTTTTATGCGTCAAATTTCAATGCGGAGATTTTTCTCTAAAGAACTGATTGGCTGGGATAATCGATAAAAAAGCTGTAATCAAATTTATGATTTTTGTTATTTTCCATTGTTACGGTAATAAGCCTATAAATCAAGTTTAAGAGACATGACTTTTCTTATTTTTGTTGAGACTACTAAACTGATAATTCTTCAATTAATTGTATTTAAAAATTTTATTTAAAAACGAGTGCGAACTTACCTAGGCTGTTAATATTTCTCTTGAAATATGACTAAAATAACAGAAAATTTAAGAAATACCTTATTTATAAGAGGTTTCTCTCACGCAAATCATTTATAAACTATTTTTTTAATTGTATAATTGTGTAACCAATATTTATCTTTTCAAAACGACAGTCTCCGATGTTCTAAAAAAAATTAGAGACACGTTTGACCTGACCGCTTTTTTGAAAAATCAGTTTATTAATGAAATTTTTTTTACTAGACACTGTACTTGGCTGGTTTTTGTGTTTAATTCAACAAATAAGTCTCCGTATTCTGAATTAAATTTTTTTTTTAAAATGGTCTGGAAAGTACCTCAAATTCACTTTTTCATTAAAAACATTTTTTAAAAATTTCAAAAAAGAGAGAAATAACCTTTATTTGAAAAATAAATATCTAAATCATTTATTTTAATTTGTTTTCATCAAAAAATTCAAAATTTGAAACAAAAAATTTTCAAAGTGACAAACTAGCAAAAATAGACCAAAATGCAAACTTTTAATATTATTTTGAGCGAAACATTGTGTGAAAATAAATTAAAAGAAAAAAATATTAATGCTTTAACAATTTTTTAGTCATAAAACATTCGCAATGTGCTTTCTACTCTGTGGATTTTGATCACGATAAGACCTCTTCGAAAAACATTTCTCAATTTTGAATTTTTTTTGACCATATTTTTCAGCATGACAAAAAACCCACGAATCAGCAAAAAAATTTTCAAAACGTCAATTTCGGATCAAATTTTAACTTCGAAACAAAAAACCCGAATATTTTTGTCACGTTTTCGGACTCATGTGACATACAAAAACTTCAATTAATGATTCAACGTGATCTCCGTAAGATCCAACAGCAAATTTTTTGAATTTGTTCCTAAATTCGTCACCAAAGTCTCACATGGCATGTTAGTTGATGTTCCTTAGGGTCAAAATTTCTGATCCCAAAAAATGTCTAATTTTGCTATAAACTTCGTCTAGAAAGAAATCAACTCCATTTATCACAAAATTGACCTTAAAATAAGAAAAAATTTCACAGGTGGTGCTAGACAGCAAAACAGTAAATCCAGAATTTGTTATCATGATCGAAAAAATGCTTAATTTGATAAAAAACTATGGCAAAAGGATGAAACTTTAGCTATTAAAAAATAACTTTTGATTTACTAATAAATTATACGCAGATGATGCTAAAGAGCGAAATCACCGAATTATGAATTTTAGAGAATGTGAATTTCATACAAAAAAAACCCCAATCTTTTTGCTTCGTTCCCGGGCTCATGTGAGATACAACAACTTAAATTTTTTTCAGCAAGATCTCCGTAAGTTTAAAGGGAGTTCATGCTTTCAATTTAAATTTGTTATAAATGCGCCATAAATCGGCCTAAAGCCGATTAAAAGGAGTTTTATGTTTTAATTTAAAATTTGTGAAAAAATTAACCCCAAATCGGCCGATTAAAGGAAGTTTTATGTTTTTAATCAAAATTTGTTAAAAACGCGCTCCAAATCGGCCGGAGGCCGATTAAAGGGAGTTTTATGTTTTATATTTAAATTTGTGAAAAAATGAGCCCCAAATCGGCCGGAGGGAGTCTTAACTCACATACTCAGAAGTTATGAACAGTGACGTACTCAGCGGTGGCCAAATCTGGCCACCTGACTTTAAAAAATCATATTTTCAGCCAAATTAACGTTAGCGAATATATAAACTATTTATTCAATAGCTTTAACAATTATTTGATAGAAAAAAAATTGAAATTATATTTTTTCGGTTTTTTACGATAATTTTTTCTTTGAGACAATATGGTTAATAGAAAATATTTGACTGAAACCTTCAATTGAAGAAAAACGGTAAGGAAATCAGTTTGTCATATTAATATGAAAAATAACCGCCCGATAATTTGCCACCGTAACAGACCTTTCGCGATATTTTTTGGCTTCTAATAACAACGTCATAAGTACTTTTATTAAGTCTGTACGACAAAAAACTAACAAAGAAATTTAGTGAAGCCGCATTTTTTGTGTCCGATTTTACCAGGTGTTCCAAAGTAAACAGTATCAATTTTCAATATATCGGTTGAGGGACACATGAGTTGTTGTTTTGCACAAAAATAACTTATAATNTAGATTTTTGTTCTGAAGTTGTCTCATGTTCCGGGAATGAATTTGCGTAGGTTATAGGTTCACTTTTTAATGACACAGTGTTCATTGACACTATTCTACAGGAGTCAATAAAGTCAAAAATGTAAATTTAAATCATATTTACGGCGACGTGAATATTCTCTAAATAAGGCGGCCGCATTTTGGGGCTTCATTTTTCAACAAATTATTAATAAAAACATAAATCTCCTAAATCGCCTTCGGTCGAGTTTCGGGGCTCATTTTTCTTCAAGCAGTTAATTAAATATATTATCCCATTATCGACCTTCAGTCATTTTTGAGGCTCATTTTTTAACGAAAATTAAAAAAAAACATAAAATCCATTTTTATCGGCCTTCATTGGGGTTCATCTATTCAAAAGATATTAAATAAAAATACGTTTTAATATTTTTGCGTGTTAAAAATTATTCGGTTTATAGAATTCATGAATGTCAGAGCTACATACAGATATGTAACATATGGTTGAAATAAAAAATGATTCATAATGTGAGCTCCGATTTTTTTATTTGCCGTAAAAAATGATTTAGAAAGTCTCCTCGGATTATTGATACCCCTCTTAGCCCATTTTGGACTCCACGAGTGACAGCTTAGTCCCAAATTACGATATTTTTAAAAAAAGGCCATCTGGTCACGCCATGACCAGAAAGTCACTATGGGAGTTGAATTAAATTTTTATAGTTCCTATATAAAAGTGTTTCAAGCATTTTTATAAGTTTATAAATTTGATAGATTTGACTTGCTGTCAAAATTGTTTAATTAATTTTTTTTTTTCAAATTTGCAAGTCGTTTGGATTTACCGCCCTCAGAGATCAAATTCCTAAATATTTCTGAATGATACAAACACCGCATGATATTAGCACCAATCCAAAACCCTTGATTTGACGGGAAATAGGCCGACTTTCATGGATCAGATTAAGAAATGGATCAACAAATCAAATTGCTTCAGATTTTCGCATTTTTCAATATTATAGGATATTGTACTCTGAGGCGGGTGAACGTATACTCTCTGCTCCACCTTCAAAAATTCTGTCCTATTCTTACAGCACAAAACTTGATTTGCCTTAATAAACCGCTGTTTCTTTTCTTTTTACAGTACGTTTATGTGACCCCAAATATTGGGGATAGGAGTACAATTTGATTTATTTAGTTCGCGTTAAGTTATATTTTATATTAAATTTCGACGGAAAAAACAGCTTTTCTTCTACGTAAACTGTACTTTAAACGTTTTTTACAAAACCGATCCGATTTTTTGAGGGAGTTTACCGATCCGATCGATCCAATTTTTTTGGGGCCCTACCGATCCGAGGCCACCATCCGATCAATTTTTTTTCGGCGGGGTTCCACCGATCGCATCCAAAAACTTTCTTCGAATGTGCGCACCCCTGGCATTAATATAAAAATTGTTCGCATCTTAAATCGAAATTAATTAGATGCGGGATCGACATAATTTCAAACCTGATCGTCGACAATTTCATAACAGATTTCGGATCGAACTTGATCGGATTCGAGCAATTTCGAAAACCTGACTCGGGATCAAACTTGATCGGATCAGACAATTTGAAAAACTTGATCGGATCGAACTTGATCGGATCGACATTTTCAAACCCACCTGATCGGATCGAACTTGATCGGATCGAAGATTTGAAAAACCTGATCGGATCGTAAAAAAAGTCGATCCGATCAGGTTATGCCGACCCCTGATTTCTAGTGCAAACATAGCAAAACAGCTATAAAAAATTCGTCATCAAAATTATTTGAGAGCTCATTTCAGTTTCTCACGCTTTTTCAAAACAACTTGAGATACGAGGGGATCGGCTCAAAAATTTTTCCGGTTCCTAGTTTTCACTTGAATTAACTGAATTGATTTTATTATAAGTCAATGAAAAGTTATAACTTATGTCAAATTTTATATTTTTGATCATATTTTTTTTCTTGTTCCTTTTTATTTACGAGATTAAAACAGTTCACGAGGTACTACGAGATTATCTCAGCTAAGTCGCTTTCGCCCTATTTTTTTCGAAAAAAATAAAATTATGATGTCAAAAATTACACAAAAATACCGTTTTCCGGGAAAATCAATGGCGGTCTGGATATATTCCAAAAATATAACGTATTTGGAAGAATAAATATTCAAACACTTGCCGAAATTTTGTTTAAAAATGAGCCCAAAATCCGCCGAAGCCGATAAAACGGGAGTTTATGTTTTATATTTTAATTTGTTAAAAAATTAGCTCAAAATCGGCCGATTAGAGAGGATTTTATGNAAATATGCCAGATATACCCCCTTAAAGGGAGATTTATGTTTTAATTTAAATTTGTGAAAAATAAGCCCCAAATCGGCCGGAGGCCGATTTTAAGGAGTTTTATGTTTTGAATTTAAATTTGCTAAAAAAGCGCCCCAAATCGGCCGAAGGCCGGTTTAAGGGAGTTTTATGTTTTTAATTTGTTAAAATGCGCCCCAAATCGGCCGGAGGCCGATTAAAGGGAGTTTTATGTTTTCAATTCAAATTGGTGAAAAATGAGCCCCAAATCGGCAAAAGGCAGATTCAAAGCGAGGTTATGGTTTAAGGGAGTAGTTGTCGCTGATTGAGCTGTTTTTTGGAGTTTTTATACATGGTTTCTTGATGACCTGGTAGAGGTGGTATTGAAAAACTTTCTGAACGTGCAGAACAAGCCTAGAAGATGATATTCATACTAATTGTAGTCTGATACAATTCAACCTCCGCCCACTTACTCACCATGAATAAGCCTTCCAAAAAAACACTAAAAAGCTTACTCCTCCNACAATATACATCAATTTTTTTTAATTTTTTGAGTCAATTTCCGGAGAAGCAATATCAACATTAATCGAAACCTTTTTTTTTAAATTTTGCTTTTAACGGATAATGTAAAAAACAGAAAAAATTCCGACGAAAATTGGTCGAAAAAAAAATTATCTGTCAAAAGCAAAATTTTGAAAAAAAAAGGTTTCGATTATTGTTGATATTGCTTCTCCGGAACTTGACTCAAAAAAATTAGCAAAAATTGTAGGAGGAGTAAGCTTTTTAGTGTTTAAATATTGAAAAACTGTAGCAACCTTCATATGCCTCCAGAACGATGTCTGATCAAAATTTCGAAAAAAACGCTCTTGATTATTCTTTGTATTGATGGTCTGGAGCCTGACACAAAAAAATTAACGAAAATAATGAAAACTGACGTAGAAGTAGGCTTTATAGTGTTTTTTTGTGAGGTTTACTTTACGTTTTTGTGAGTGCGTAGGTTNAGTTGTATCAGATTACTAAATGTCTGAAATTGATTGCGAAGAGTAGTTCTTCACGTAAAATTTTTTTTTGGGATTCCACCATAGCTAGTTTAGCCAGAAACCGCATCTTAAAAGAGGCAAATCAGCGACAACCACTTCCTTAAGTTTAAATATGTTAAAAAATGAGCCTCAAATCGGCTGATGGCAGATTAAACGCGAGTTTATGTTTTTAATTCAAATTTAAGAAATGTAATAATTTTCTTAATATCAAAATTTTTTTCAATGAAAAATGGCTGAAAGTTGAGAAAAACAACTTTTTGTGATAAAAATTGACCTCCAATTACGTTTTGATAATAAAGAATCACCAATTTAAATTTGAAACATAATACTCCCTTCAATCGGCCTTTTCCCGATTTAGGGCTCATTTTTTCACAAATTTAAACTTAACAAAAAAATCCCTTAAGGGGGTGGGCGTCGTAATTTTTTGAGCCCTTTATAGAATTAATTTATGATACATTAATATCGGTTATGACTAAAGTTGACCCAAGGAATCTCATGGTGGCAATTATTTTTTTCAAAACAAT
>SCLH01000329.1:0-64870 GCA_004367855.1 Oikopleura vanhoeffeni | reverse complement strand
TGGGTACACTAGACACCGACTCATTTTTACACCCCAAAGTACCCTAAAAAGAGTGCGACCGCTACCCCCTTAAGATTTGTTTTTCAAGCTAAAAGATAGTTCTACAAGATGGCTAATCTAGCTACTAGTCGTACCCTAAAAGCCCTGTATGGATAATTTTTGATCAAGAAAATTCAATTCCAGCGACCAGTACCCTCTTGAAAAATCGGTCCAAATCAAACCATTCTTTCATTTTGTTCAAAATGAGCCGATTTGGACGAATTTTTTCCGATTTTATTCTGAATACTGTAGTATGTGTGGTCATTTGAGATATCAAAGAACTTAATCAAATGAGTCGTTTTAAAAAGCCTATTACTACTGAGAGGCACTTAGGTTAGGAAAATAATATCTGAGATCCTAGATATCATATCTCTCGACTTTACAGTAGTCACTACTGTCACCACTCACTACTGACACCAATATTTTGTTTACGAATTTTACCTGATATTTTCATTCTCAAGACTTTTAGCTGAATTGGTACAGGTTTTGCTGCAGGTCTGCTACAGGTATGTGGGTGCCCTTCGAGCATGACCAAAAACATTAAAATATGTATTTTATATTTAAAGTTGCGAAGGAATGAGGTTCGAAAACCAAATTTGGTTTTCTACCCTGGAGGATTGATATATCAATCATCCAGCGAAAAAAGAATGAGGCAAAACTTCAGGTTTTGGTCTCGTTGTTCAGAGGAGTAAACTTTATGTCAAAAGCTCATAACTTATAACTGATATAATTTGGACGATTTTTTTATACAGTCATCGCTCCCTAACTTGAACACTTACCGACCTAAAGAAAGTGTTCCAGTTAGGGCGATGTGCTTCAAAAATAATTAGAAAAATTTTCTCAGGTAAAATGGTATTATAACTTTTGACTGAATATTAAAGTAGTTGCTCATGCGAGCTCAATCGTTAAGTTTTGCTTATCGGATAGGATGTGAATTTTTACGTTGATTGAGACCAAAAAATTTAGAGTAAATTGGGGGGCGGCCAATATCAATAAACATATTCAGTTTTCCGCTTACGAGTTTTCAATGAAAATTTTTTAATGGTCAGAATTTTTAAAGGAGGTTTAACCTCATTTACTCAAAGAATGAGTGCTGACGGATTTAGTTAAGAAAAATAAGTGGTTTATTATTTACAAATAAGGCCCATACAAAATTTCCATTTTGTCTTATATAATTTAATAATCATTAGTATATCATTAGTTATACAGTATAACTTATAAAATATAATAGCATTATAATAAAATATTATAAGTTATGATATACATGTAAAACATTTTATAAGTTATACATAACATGTAACATATATTAAATATAGCATTTTATATTATTTATATAGTAGTTATATCCTAAAAACTTGAACGTATTTGTGCGAAAGAGCTGTAGGAGCGTGTCAGAGCTGAGCAAGTTGACTCCAGCGACTCGACTCGCGAGTGGTTTTGCCTCGAGTGGTTCTGCCTCGAAGCTAACGTTGGCGATGAACCAAAGCAAACCCAACACAAAATATCTCACTTACCAAAAATATAATAATTAATTATAAAATGAATCCAAAACTCATTCCATCTACAATGTTAGTGCCGAATTAATTTGGAAATTAGCTCTAAGAATAATACAAATTATGAGTGAAAATGATTATATAAAACAGTATTAACTTTTTTACTTGCGAAATGAAATTGTCTTTTTAGGTTAATACGGCCAATAAAAACAATAGTTACTAGGTGGATTTTATTCCAACCCTTGATATCAGCTATACTTTGGCGTTCAAATAAAATCCACCTAGTTACCATTTTCAATTGGCCGTAATTACTTAAAGGACAATTTTCAAACTTCGCAAGTAAAAAATTATCATGGCGTGACCATTTTCCGTTTTTTCTGTATTATTTAGCTGAAAGTCTCGAAAATTTTATTTTAGGAAAGCCTACAACTCGTAGGCTACGATTTAACATAAATTGAATGTCGAAATTTTTATTTGAGCGGGACTATCTGTATTAATTTGGGTCGACTCGGATCGGATTTAAATAAATTTTAGATAAGTTAAAAAAATAAGATGTTTGCAAGATCTGCGTAGAAACCGAATAATAAAAACCTTCGGGTTTTTAGGCTTTACAGATAATAACGTGTTTGTCAACTCAAAAACATTAGAGTTACGTTTAAAATAACTGGTAATTGGTATTGGAAAGTTATACAATTATAAAATTGAAAAAAAAACGATTTATGTAAAAACTAAATAATTATTCCGTTTGATAGTTGGTAATGTTTTTTTATTATGTTTCACCTTGAAAAATGTAGATGATCTAAGATCATTGATCTAGAAGATCATTGATCTTCTTTTAAATAAATTGTTATTTTATAACTAAAGCGTATCTAAAAAATCAGAAAAAGCCATTCGTCATGATTTTTTCCAAAGAATTTGAAAAATATAGCTTTTTAAAATGTTTGCAGATTTTTTTCAAAAACCGAAAATTTCTTATGCTCAGAAATATTATATTCTGCACATCAAACGAAAAAGCAGAAAATTTCAAGAAATTTGACAAAAAAAATTTCTTACCGGGAAAACGTTTATCTTCAAGTTATATATGGATCTCCAGCCCGGAAGTCCGATTCAATTAATTCGATAAGATCATTGACTGAGGTGAACTCTCTTTGCTTTAGCATATCAAATATTGGGATGAGACATATCTCTAGGCCTGTAGTTTTGCGTTCGCGTTTGATCAATGAAAGCAACGGATATAACGACGTTGATAAATAAAAGCTTCGAAAATAAGTTCGAATGCGAAACTAGAAGTCTAGAGTTCCCAATAATAGATATACATAATACATATCCCCTTAGAAAGTAGATTGTTAAATTCTGGTTTGGTCTAGTACATTATGTACGTTAAGTAGTACCAATGTACTAGACCAAACCAGAATTTAACAATCTACTTCCCAAGGGGATATACACTGTAAATAAACTTATATTCAGCCGATTGCATCATTCCGCCACATAAAGCGATATTCGAATCGGGCTTCCCGGCTGCGTTCGGGTGGAGATCCAAAAACGCCAAAATGTTAATTATCTGCTGCAATAATGTTGTATATCCCGTATGTAAATCTGTGTAATTCTTAATCGGATAAAGCACAGAACAATTTGGCATAATAGGCTCTACCAGTACCTCTATTTCAGTTTCATTTTGAATTGGTCGCAAATGACTCGTCATATTGAATTTTTAACCTAAAATCATCTTAAAAATAAAATAAAATTTTTCTCATTTCTTCAATTATTCAAATTTACTCTACATTTCGGCTTTCATTTACTAATTGACAACGATTTCCTACTTAATTTCTTACTTTCTTACCAAGGTGGTTCTAGGTTAGTTTATCTTTTGACCAAAAAAATTAATTTTGACATCAAAAAATAAAAAATTTCAAAAACATTTTCTACAGGTTTTTCCTTTTATGTAAACAGGCAAAAAGTCAAAATTTTCATCTTGTTTCTTAATAAATCGGCGGTAGTAAATAAAAAAATTCTATTACAAATTTTATCGGAGTTTTGTTTTTCAAATTACAATTTTAGCCCTAAAAAATTTGTATTGTTGTTTGTTTTTCAATATTTTTCTTTCTTGTCGAATTTTTGTGAATACAATAAGCTCATTTTAAAGCTCAAAAATTTAATGTTCGATAAAAATATTACATGTATAACATTTTTTTACAGTCATCGCTCCCTAACTGGAACACTTATCGACCTAAAAAAAGTGTTCCAGTGAGGGCGCATCCCTATACTTTTGCTTAGTAAGCTACATTGCAGATTAAAATTGCTTTATTTCGTGATTAAATTCGATAGTAAATGAAAAAGGTTTGTGTTTAACATAATTTATGTTACACAAGTCAAATACAGCCAGCAGTTTTGTATCATTTTCTTTTTAAAACTTGTGAAGTTTGCTTTGTTTTTTCCTTGTTTCGAATGCAGTGTTTCATGCGCCAAAATTGTGAATTTTCTTCAAAAACCTTCGGCAAATTCAGTGGGATATCTAGGATTTTCTCTCATAAACTGTTTTATCTGCTATTTTCCTTAAAAATTTAACCAAGAATATTTCGGTAGTTTTTTAGCGCTCATTTTATATGCTGAATCAGCATTGCTGATATGAGTTATCAATGATATTTTTATCACGGTAAGTTTTTTTGAATTTCAATATTTATAATCTAGTTTCATATCGAAAATGATCCCTACTGCGCCTTTCTGTCCACGCCTACCTGTAGTGTAGGTAGTGACGTTCTGAATGGTTGGCCGCTCTGAATGGCTGGCTCTGAATGGCTGGCCATGCGTCACAAGTAGGCGTGGACAGAAAAGCGCAGTTGGGATCATTTTCGATATCCAGAATTAAAAAATGAAATAATCAAAACAATTCTCATCTCATACGTATTCCTTTTTAATATGTTTCAAACGTCATAATAATTGGGAGCAATTCTTGAAAACAAAAAAAAAAGTTCGTTAGAAAAAATTGCTTCAATTCTGCTTTTTGGGGCGGCCCCAATGGGGCCTTTCAAAAATATATCCATAAGTTAAAAAAACACCCTTTTTTACTGTTCCAATTAGGGACACATTGAACGACCCCAAACAAATGTTCCAATTAGGGCGCTGTCTTCTACTGCCTCCTAAATGTAAAAAGAGAAACGAAAGAACATTACATTGGCCCTGATTGGCTAAATCGGTAAAACGATAAGAAAACATTAGTGTCCCATGACGTCAGTTTTTGTCAGACTTCTCACTTTATTTTTAGGGAGCCGTAGTTAGGGTTGTTCCAGACTGGAACTTCCAGTTAGGGAGCGATGACTGTATTTAAATTATCGTTTTGCTCTCTTCTTTGACTTGAAATAGGTAATTTGTTACTTCAAAAGTCATTTTCAAAAAAACTATGAAATGTTTAATACTTTTTTTTAAAAATGGTAGAACTAAATAATAGCATTTATTTGAACTTATTATAGATTCCCATTCATTAATTGTTGACAGAAAGTTTCGGTCAGAAACTACATGTCGAAGTTTTAAGTATCGCCCGAATAGGGGATAACGCGTTTAGTACAACGATTTTTAGTATAACTGTATTTCAGTACAAGTCAATCAAAATTTAATAGAAAAAAAAAGTGAACGCACCTTTAGTACAACTCTAGCAAAATTTAATAAAATTACAGTATGTATTTTTTTGTTGGAGCCAAACAAGGGAAGGCCTCCTGGATTGAAAACCACGCTCCCGCCAATTAGCAGGTTTGAAACTAAACACTCGCCTTGCTTTACTACGGGGCTAGTATAAATATACTACTGCCAATAGAATGATTGTATTCAAGACGCAATGCGTGATGAGCGTAGCCAATGAGCAGTCGCCTTGGAATCAAGGCAAAATAAAAACAGATTTTGATAACAATTTGAAACCATTTATACTCAAGATTCCCGAGTCTAGAATTTAAAAAACATAAAATAAATCATTTTAAGTGGTAAACAGGTCCGTTTCAATTTGGGAGTTACATAAGTGAAGAATGGGTATTTTTTATTAGCTCAGAATCTGAGCCTCAGATTGTGAAGAATTTATATTTCAACCGCCATTCAGTGATTTTCTATTAATCATTATGAGCTAAGCTCACTGAGCTTAGTCAAATAGTTCTATACAAGATGAGCCACTAAAAACGATACTTATTTTTAACTTTTGAATTTATTTATGGAAATACAACTTTCTCCTTTTCCAAACCAAAGTGCTCGGTCAGACCTAGGGTGGCCACGGACTCACGAAAAATTGATTCTAACGTTCGCCCAAGCTGCTGTGAAGCTGATTTTTTCAGAACTTACTCAGTAAGGTACCGTATAAAAATTCAAAATTCTTTTGGAAATGAACTCTTAACTGTTTTAGAGGTTACCTTAGGCAATGCCAAAAAAATTGTCTGATTAGCTCGAATTTAATCTCAAAAGCTGAAAATTAAATTTAGTCAGACCACCCTAGTCAGACCTCGGCAAGCCAACGGTACATTTCCTTGGCTGAACTTTCTTTTGGAGCTAATATTTTTAACTCGTGAATACAACTTTCGAATTTAGTTTCTTATTTAAAAAAATTATTGGACAATAAAAATACATACTGTAATAGATGCGTGCATATTTTAAGTACAAAAGCTGTAGCAAAAGCGCTCGCGAACCAATTTTGCTGTACTAGGTCGAACCGGAAAATCTTTTCCACTGTCTTTTACTATAACACTCACGCAATTTGTATTAAAAGTGGCTCAGATATATCTTTTTTCCAACCTAAGTGGATCTTGAAAATGAGGGTTATCTCTATAGCGTGTGTTCGAATGCCACTAATGTTGTCTAAGTGATTGTCTTGGGTATGATAATAGGCATCGGTGCTCGATATTGGGAGCGCCAAATGTGATTGGTGCGTAATAATTAAGGCAATCACTAACACAATCACTTAGGTAGATATTTTTTAAGGTTACCCCACCCTTTGCCCCCATGACATTTTTTAACAAAGCAAGATATTCCCAAACGGATTTCTGCATCCAACAGCCAAGAAAAAATTCAAAGACCAAAATTTTTTGATTTTCCGACGGATGTCCGGTCATACCGGAAATTGACCGGTAAAATTTAAAAAAGACGATTCTGAGAAAACTGCCCATAGCGTACATTCGCTATTTCACTATCTAGTACAACTTTTTGACTACATTTTTTTGGCAAAAATTTTTTTGCCATATGATCCGTCAAAGGGGGTCAAATAACAGTTTTTTGTTACTTTTAACTCCGAGGTCTTATCGTACATGCAAATATGCTCACTATGACAGTTTTTCAAGAGAAATATTTTGGCAATAATATTTTTGTCACATGACACCCACAAGGGGGTCTAATTACAGTTTTTAATATATTTTAGATTCGAAGACCTATCAACCTGAAAATACACATACCTGGACAGTTTTTCAAGAGAAAAAATTTGAGAACTATATTTTTGTCACATGACACCTTCAATTACAGTTTTCAATATATTTTAGCTGCGGAGACAAATCAACCGGGAAATATACACACCTCAACAGTTTTTCAAGAGAAATATTTTGTTAACTAAAACTGCAATTTGACCCTTTGAAGAGTGTCATATGACAAAAATATGATTGCCAACATTTTTTTCTTAAAAAGCAGTTCAAGGGGGTGAAATTACAGTTTTCAATATATTTTAGCTGCGGCAAATTAATTATTAGACCCTCTTGTGGGTTTTATGTGACAAAATATTATTGCCAAAATATTTTTCTTGGAAAACTGTCATAGTGACTGTCAAAGTAACAAAAAACTGTAATTTGACCCCCTTTGACGGATCATATGACATGACAAAAAATTTTTGCCAAAAAAATGTCGTCAAAAAGTTGTACTAGATCGTGAAATAGCGAATTTACGCTATGGATAGTTTTCTCAGAATCGACTTTTTAAAATTTTACCGGTCAATTTCCGAAAAATAAAAAAATTTTGGTCTTTGAATTTTTTCTTGGCTGTTGGATGCAGGAATCCGTTTGGGAATATCTTGCTTTGTTAAAAAATGGCATGGGGGCAAAGGGTGGGGTAACCTAAAAAAAAAGATTAGACAAGCCTTAGACAACATTAGCGGGATTCGAACACGCGCTATAGAGGTGAACCTCATTTTCAAGATCCACTTAGGTTGGCTCAGCGTTTGCCGATCCTTGCAAGAATTTCCCGATTTAGTTAAAAACAACAAAACTAACATGTTTATCAATTTCCATGTATAAAAAAAATGGTAACAATCATATTTTTCTGTCCACAAACAAAAATTACCCAAAAATATATCGAAATTATTTCGTTCATTCAGTTTTAAATTGAATTCTATCTCACAGTTCGTGACGGCCATTAATTAAGAATGATCTTTTATCATAAATTTCTTAACAGTTTCTTATTGAAACTAAGTATTAGGTATCGATTAATTCGGATGGATAATTATACGACGTATCAGATACGAGTTTTAATGGCTTGCTTTAATAGCAAAAATGTGTTTGACCTACTTTGAGCTAAAAATATGATTAACTTACTTATATCATACCTATATATACTTATACATATCCGATTTACAGTTACTGTTAACGATCTACAATAAATGATGATACTGTATGATATAGTATATTCGATTTTCGATCTTACCGATAAAAATATGTTTGACCTTAAAGGGGATTGTGGGTGCAGTAGTTATTTTCGACCACGGTCTCAAATTCGTTTTTTTTATGATTGTGGACATAAAAATATGATTGTTACCATAAATTTTCAAAAAAAATTTGGCGAATTAAAATTATTATTTTAAAAAATGTCCAATCGTATTGTAAAGAATTTTTTCATGACAAATAATATTGGCATTATGTAATTCTCGGATACGTGGATATGAGTCATATCATATGACGTTATACTTCACTGGAGAGAAAAAACAGCAATTAGGTTTTATGCATTTACCGGTTGATGTTGAAATATTTTCTAGAAATGAATCAATTTTTGACTTTTCAAGGTTACGAACTACAATGAACAATTAAAAAAATACATATCGACTCAATTCTCACAAAAGATATTTGAGTTTAAAAATAGCTTATTTTTTTCCAGCACATTGCTGGAAGCACCCACAATCCCCTTATTCGTCAGAAAACAATTCTCTACAATATTCGGAACGGAACTCCATCTCCTTTTCGGAACGGAACTCCATCTCAAAAACGCTTACTATTTCTACAGCGCGTGTTCGAATTCCACTGATGTTGTCTAAGTGATTGTCTTAGCGATTGCTTGAGTGATTACACACCGATAAAATTTAGCGGTTTCATTATCAAGACCCTTGCCTATAATCATATTCAATATAATCACTAAGACAACATTAGTGGGATTCGAACACGCGCTATAGAGATAGTAATCATAAGCGTTTTTGAGATGGAGTTCCGTTCCTAAAATGATATGATCGGATATTTTTTTAGGAATTCATTTTAAATCGCCGAAAATTTTGTTTGGAAATTTATGGCTATTGTTAAATATAGGCAAAATGTATACATTTTTACAAACCTTAATTCAACACACGAACGGTACATGCGATTTTTTTTCGATTTTTCAGATAATATTCTCGATTCTCTAAGTAAAATTCTTCTCGGCTGAAATCAGAATAATTTCTGTCAGAATTCTCGCAATCACTATTTTATGCAGATTTACTGCGTGTCATTATTACATTGATTAGGCTAAAAATTGAAATATCGAAAAAGGAGCAAAATCTTTACAATTATAAGATTGAAATATTTTTAGACTATCCTATGTCTAGAATTTTAAATAAATAAATTATTTTTGAGAGCAAATCCGATATTCTAGAACTAATTATTCGATAGTAATACACTTTTTTTGCTTGCAATCAATTCCTCATGTGCTGGATGGACGGATACAACAAAAATAATACCGAATTCGAGACCGTGGTTGAAAATAGCTACTGCTTCCACAATCCCTTTAAGTATGAGCCATACTGTATGGCCATAGGATGGTGGTATGAAAAAATGCTTTGGTCAGATTAAATTGATTACACGGGGAGACCCAATATCGCCAAACAAATTTGGCCATATTAGGTACTTTAGGGGATATTGGAACTTTTGGCAATATGGGGACAGAAATAAAATTTTTTGTTCAAAATAGAGAAAAAAGGCGTAGACATCAAAATGACGTCATAATTTGAATAATTTTTATTTTAAACGAAGTTTTAAAATTGTTTTAAATCTAGTGGAAAAGCGTAGAATTAAGTACTCCATCAAACGCGATCAAACAAAAATTGAAATAAGTAGATTTGGGAAATCCAATCGTTAAAAATGACGCCATTCATGCCGCACTCAAAGTAATTTGTAATACCAATTTTAAACACCAACACAATTGGGCGATATTGGGACTTTTGGTAATCTGGAAATTTATGATCCACAAATTTTTTGCAATACAGACTTTAGTTATACAGTTTATACAGTTTAAAATTATTAGTTTGTAGTACAAATCACTGAAAGTTTCAGGCTGAAACATCCTTTGGCAAAATTTAAAAAAATTCCTTTTATAATAAAACTGATCTTTCCCAAAAAAATTCAAATTTTTTTGTTTTCATCTTTGTGATAAGTTTGGGAAGCATAATCCTGCAGCAATAAGAAGTATAAATTGAAAAAAATTATTGGGGGAGATCTAAACAAGGTTTCATCCGCTGCCGGGCCCGCTGGGACCAAAAAGTTTATCAGGCTATGAATTTAAAAAAAAAATATATACAGCTGTAGAATAAACCAGAGCATTTTCTTACAAAATAATACATGAATTTACTACGAGGTGCCAATCGGGCCTGCATATTCCACTTTCGTTCTCAACAACTCTCAAAACTTTTATCACTTACACGTTGTCAAAATATTTTCCCAATCTTAATTCCGGAATAATGTTCTTCTTTTCAAGTTTTTTAAGTAATGTCAAAACCTCCAAATATTGAATTCCCCAGGTAAAGAGTTAAGTTAGTTACCATCGATAATGCTCGTCAAAAAGAGCTCACTAAAAACTTTTAAATTCATTGTCGACTCGGTCTTTAATCCTTTTCTTATGATCTTTTTATTTGGGTTCGTCCACTGAAATAAAACTCAGAATTATCAATTACCAAAAAATTGATTAGTTTGTGCTCTTGGGCAGCAATCTGTCAAATTTCGTGATTTCAGAATGAAATAAAGATTCCCATAAGACATAAAAACACAATTTATGGTGTTCAATTAAAATTGCAGGGAATCGGAGGACACCAATTGCGGATTAAAACTGACATTTAGAATCCACCCACAAAATTAAAATATATTTATTGACAGTTGTCAATCAAGAAATTGATATTAAATACATATATATAATATAAACAGTGGTTGACCACTTAAAGCCCCCCTGACCACTTAACATATGGGTTCGTCCACTGAAATAAAACTCAGATTTATCAATTACCATAAAACCCCTCTTTTTAGGCATATTTCAAATGCCCATAAGCCTGATTTGCCTATAAGCCTGTGACCACTTAAAACCCCCCTGACCAGTTAAAACCCCCCTTTTTGGCAAAAGATGTAGGAGGGCTTTAAGTGGTCAACTACTGTATATAACTGCAATCAAAGTTGAGTTTATGCAATGATACGAATATCTTTTTTCTTGTTACTTTATTTTTCGCTTCTTTGAAAGTCACTTCCAATTTCTTGGTATTCCCTGTTCAAACTACAGTGAGGTCCGGTGTATAGGAGAATTTTCACCTGTGCGTCGGACGTCAGGAACAATACGCCCTGATTGGTCAATAAAAACAATGTCTACAGTATGTCACATTTTTTCTACCGTTCTTGATTTTTGCACAATTACTATCCGCCGATCAAAACTTTTAAATTTGGGAAACACGTTGGCATTTTTCTATTCAAATTAACAATAACGATATCAATGTCGTCAAATTAAGTCGGACGATTTGAAATAAGGAATTTCAAAAGTCAAAAATGGGTATCAATGTTTTTAAGCTATCTTGTAAGGAATTTTTTTCTGGACATTCTAAGACCGAGGATTTTTTTCGTTTTTGAAATTGTTGCAAAAAAAATTGATTTTAAGGGAGTGGGTGTCGCAAATTTGAGCCTCTTCGAGGCATTCCCGCCAAAATACAAACGGTGGATTATTCCAAAACATTTGTTACAAGAGAGACCAACCTTCTGCGCGTTAAATTTTGAAAATATAACAGTCAATTCTGATACATCCCACTACGCGCCGACACCTACCGCTTTTAAAAAGCTTCTTAAAAAGACACGCAGTTCGTAACCTATCCTTCAAATTTTCATCATTTTTTATTATTTTTTGCTTGAGCTCCGGAGAACCTTAACAAATAATGCAAAACTTGCTTTTGTTTTAAATATTTTGCTTTCGGCAGGCCAAAACAAGTCCAATAAAAACGAAAACAGAAATTATGATTATTTATATTAATTGAGTGCGCTCATTTTTACAATTCTGGTTCTAATTTGTACAAATTAGGCTCATTGTCCATTCCAAGAGACGCCAAAGCAAAATTTCAAAAAAAAAACGTCTTCTAGTTATGTCAAACAAAGTCTTGCTGCTTTCAGATGCAGTTATGAGTTGAACTGTATCTGCTCAAAAACTGGTGGGGAAGGATAGCTTTGCCTGAGCCTCCCAAACTGAAATTTCAAACAATTTGGCTAAAAATGAAAAGAATTTGACATGCCCACAAAGAGACGCGTAAGGCAAATATTGGGTCGAAAAAAAAAACTCTCTAGTTTATTTGTGAACTAGTCTTGTGCTTTAAATGCAGTATAGAAGTCGAACTATATCCTTCAAACTGGGTGAGGAGATAGCTTTGCCTGAGCCTCTCCAAACTGACCCATTTCAAATTAATTTTTGGTTTTTTTTCGCGTTTTGACACGCAAAGATCGATACAATGTTGAAGCAACATCAAGCGCTTGTGTGCTTTTTAGATTAAAGCGAGGCCTCATCCGCGTAGGTGAACAAAAAGATTGTAAAACTGATAGGTAAAATTGGACGGCACTAACAGGGCATTTTAAGAGGCTTTTCTGTGTCTGTGTAGTTCGTAGATCTTTTATCAATGGTTTTTGGAATATACCTTGCTAATTTGGCCGGAAATGACCTTGGAAGAGGTCCAAATCAGCGACCACTCCCTCACCTCACGTTTTAAAAGCCTCTAAAAGACACGCAGTGTTGCTACTCCTTCAATTTTCATCTTTTTATTTTTTTGTGTCAGAGCTCCGGAGAAGCCTTACGAATAATGCAAAAGCGCTTTTGTTTTAAATTTTGCTTCAGCCGGACACAAAACGCGAAAAAACCCAAAAAATTAAAATTTTGAAATGATCAGTTTGGGACGCCAGGCAAAACTATCTCCTCCACCAGTTGAGAGCATATAGTTTTACTCATACTGCCATCTGAGCACAAGACTTGTTAACAATAACTAGAGAGAATTTTTCGAATTTTGCTTCGGCGTCTTTTGTGGGCCATGTACATATTTCATTTTAGCCAAATTGTTGAATGAAGTCAGTTTGGAGAGCTCAGAGCAAAAGCTATCATCCCCACCAGTTTGAGAGATTAGTTTGACTCATACTGCATTGAAGCAAAGACTGTTTGACAATAAACTAGAGATTTTTTTTCGAAATTTTGCTTTGGCGTCCCTTGGGGGCCATGGACTTTCATTTTGAGCCTAAATTTTGACAAATTTAGAAACAGAAAAAATGCTTCAAAATAATTTTTTCCGTAAATACAACTTAAGGATTTTGGTGCAATTTTTAACTCGTAGCGTCAAAGAAAAACAAATGAGCGCACTTTCAATTTAATCTAATAAACAATATTTTTTGTTTTCGTTTTTTTTGCTGTTTTGGGCGCCGAAAGCAAAATTTTAAAACAAAGCGATTTTGCATTATGTTAGGCTTCTTCCGGAGCCTCACGCAAAAAAAATAATAAAAAATGATGAAAATTGAAGGAAAGTACGACATGCGTGTCTTTTTTAAGAAGCTTTTTAAAAGCGAAGTGTGTCGGCGTAGGTGGGATTGTATCAGATTACTTTTAATTCAAATTACGTGCGAAGGTTGGTTCTGTTAGTAACAATTTTTTGGAAATCACCTTTTGCTAGTTTGGCGGGAAATGGTCTCGAAGAGGCTCAAATTTGCAGACACCCACTCCCTTAAGGTCAAATTTTCATGACTAACTTTATCCAGCTGTAAAAGTTGCAAATTAGGAGCTAGCGCCCTTTTTTTTCTGCAATCAGGAGAAAAAGCTGATACAATTTCAAGGTTTTTGATTGAGGGCACAATGACCACCCGGTCGACCACAATGACAGGTCAAAGTTCAAGGTCAATCTCAAGTGCATCGTAGAGACTTTCAAGTAACCTCAAAAGAATCGGAAAGGTCGATTTTTTGATGAACGTATTAGCAACATAGGGTCAATCATGTACTGAAGTCGCTAGAGAGCAACAACTTGTCAAATAATTGCTCTTCAGCAACCTCAGTACATAAATGACCCAGTGTTGCTAATACGTTCATCAGAAAATCGACTTTTCCGATTCTTTTGACGGTACTTTTAAGTCTAAACGATGAACTTGAGATTTACCTTGAGGTTTGACCCGTTTTTGCTCTATAGTGACCTTTCAGTACATAATTGACCCATAGTTGCGAATATTTTCATCAGAAAGTCGACCTTTCCGATTCTTTTGAAGGTAGTTTTAAGTCTCTAAGATGAACTTGAGATTGACTTTGAACTTTGACCTGTCATTGTGGTCGACCGGGTGGTCATTGTGTGCTGAATTAGAAAAATTGTATCAGCTTTTTCTCCGGATTGCGGGAAAAAAAGTGCGCTACCTCCTAATTTGCAACTTTTACAGCTGGATTTAGTTAGTCATGAAAATTTGACCTTAAAATCAATTCTTTTTTGAAAAAATTTCCTAAACGAAAAAAATCCTCGGTCTTAAAATGACCAGAAAAAAATTCTTTACAACATAGCTTAAAAACATTGATACCCATTTTGGACTTTTGAAATTCCTTATTTCAAATCGTCACGACGTAAAATCACAGCCTTATCCGATGATTAATTTTTGTTTAGTGCACTTTTTACTCATGTTTGTCCATTTCGTATTTTCTGGAAATTTATGAAAAATTGTGTACAAAAGGGTGATCCCAATTTTTAAAACCAACCAACAGTGTTGGTCCAACACCCATGCAATTTCAAACTAATTTTCTCTCATTTAAATTTGCTATTTTCAAAAAAACTTTATAATTTTGGCGGAAAGTATTATTAGCTTTTTTGCTTACACAAAGTTTTATGTAAAGTAATAATAAAAATAAAAACCTTTATAAATTCTCTCAATTGACCACTTTGCTTTAAGTTACTCTTTTTAATATATTTTGAATGATTTATTTAAATTGCATTTTTGATACTAACAAACTCACGATAAGACAATATGACAAAAAATATACAGTATAATACTATATGTATTTAAGCAAAAAAACAATATGTTGTAATATATACGGCAAAAACATGGGGAGTAAATTAGTATTATAAATGCCAGAATGTTAATGTCTGTTTTAATCATCATTTGTAGCTAGCATCGACCCCTCGAATCATGATGTCAGATTAAAACCTGTATCTATTAAAATAAGACATACTTCAAATATATTTTAACCAAACGTCATATTTCCTGACTTGTAACTGATAAAAGCCTTGTATTCGCAGCTGCTGCGACGCATGCTGCAGCATTTAAATTTTTGTGATCGCTTTAACAATAGTTTTAGAGGTTTAGTTTCGACAACATAAAAGTCAAAAATTTTCGGTAAATTGAAAATGTTGGGGTACCTGATGGAAACCAGATTGTTTGTTCTTTATGTAAAAAAACGCTGATTTTGTTGCACTTGAATGTTTTTAACGATTTGCTAATAAAAAATTAAAAAAAGTCTAAATTAAGAAATTTTTTTATTTTCAAAAGTATTTCTTGACAGCTGAGTTTAAGTTTCATCTAAACTTGTCTTTCCCGTGGGTGACTTTAAAAAAGCGGGAAATTTGAGACAAGATTATTTTATAATTGTCACATAATATTTTTGATATCAAAAGTTTCTTTATTTCACAACTGACTCTTCAAAAAGTATGAAGCTCTAACTAAGCTGTGAGGAAATCAGTAATTACCGAAGTTTATTCTGAATAACTGTTTCGAAATTAAAAAACTGTCCGAATTACGACGTCATTTCGAACACCAAAACTGCCAATATTGCCGACAGTGCCCAGGAGTTAAAATTGTAAAAAGTTTCTGACAACTTTCATATTTGCCAGCTTAATCGCGTTCACACTAGTAAATTACTATATTATGATAACTTTGAGCGACAAACCACCCCCTTCAACCAAGTTGATAAAATTAGGGAATGAAAAAAAGTTCATGCGAAACGTTAATGCAAACATTATAATTGAATCGCTGTACTACTTTGAAGACACCCGCCCTCAGAGTACAAATCCTAAATATTTGAAAAATGCGAAAATCTGAGCATTTGATGTGCTTGATCCTTTCTTAATCTGACCAATGAAATCGGCCTATTCCGCAATCAAGGTTTGATTGGGTGCTAAATCTTGCGTTGTTTGTATCATTCAAATATTTAGGTTTGTACTCTGAGGGCGGGTAATCCATATCATATATGGACTATATGAGCTATAATTTGCAACATTATAAAAATATTTGGCCTAACCTAGCCAAAACCATTTTTTTTCTCTTCTGGTGCGAAATAAGCTCATTTTCACGATAAAAATAATCTTAGTTTTAAGTAGGGTGGCCGAGGATTTTTCCAAATTACACTAAATCAGCCGGACAAATGGCTTATTTCATGAAAATTTAATTGGGTATGAAAAAGGAATTCAAAAAGAAAATGCGGTGATGAAATCTTCGGCTTTTTAAGCAGCCTTTAAGGGGGTAGCGGTCGCACTCTTTTGAGGGTACTTTGAGGTGTAGAAATAGCACGACATTGCTAGGGAACACTCAGAAAGCATTAACTTATTAAAAAAATCCAAGAAAAAGTTCGCAATTTTTCACATTTTGAGAATTTTTCTGAGTACTTTTTTTAGAAAACATTGAAACCCAATTTTCGACCAGAAAACCTCAAAATATCAAAAAGCTGTAAGCAGATTGTCTTCTCGGCATCACCCAAGCTTTAATTTGATGGTAATTTCGACTAAATCCGACGACATTTATTTTCGAGTTTTCACTTCCAGTTTACTTAAATGCGATTTTCTAGAATTCAACAAAACATTCTAAAATTCTGTTTCCGACAAAAAAACCCAAAATATATTTCTCCGTCTTTTATTGAATTTATACTGCATTCTGAAATTTAACCTGGGATCTTTTAGGCTTCTGAAGAGCGAAAACCTTGAAATAAGGCGGTTTTTGGCAATTCTAGAAAATATTAGTCCGAAATTAGCCCGAAAATAGTCATAAATGTGTTCCCGACAAATAACGAGCATTATTGTTTCTGTGGTTCATGCCAAGTTTGAGTAGAATGGTATGCGAGCTCTAAAAGGATTTGAAATTTGACTAGGTTGTTCTAGAACTCGCCGCATGGTGGTCACCAGGGTCAGCCAAAAATTATTCTGATAAATTATCTTTGTAGATTAAGGATAGTTCTACTAAATGGCTGTTCTGAAAAGTTTTGAAGCAGTTTAGTATTCTGGTAAAATGGTGTACAAAAGTACTATTTTGCGACCGCTACTCCCGTTAAAGGTCGACTTTTTTGAGGTTTTTTATGTTAGAACGCTTTAAAAACTTAGTACAATTGTACAACTTTTCAATGCAATTTTTTCGAGATTATAAAACGGTACCTAAAAAAATGCTGGCTAATTTAAGCCATATTTATTTTTGTTTAAAATTGATGATTTCTTAAGGGGTGCATAAGTCAGCAGTTGCGTCATTTTCAGAGCAATATTTGAAAGAAAAAAATGTGAAATTATTTTTTATTTTTTCATCGTCAATAAAAATGTCAGTTCTTCAAACGTTCAGCATTTTTATTTCTAAACTAACTAAGTATAGTTAAAAAAATATAAAAAAAAACACTTTTCACTGACATCCATTTCCAACTTAGATATTATTTTTAAGACGATATTAATAAACTCATTATTTAGGGTGTACTCCGCCAAAAAGTCTTCCTAAAAATTCTGTTCACATTCGAAAATTTCCTTTAATATCAAAGTTTTTTTTCATGAAATAGGTAAAAATTGCAAAAAGAAAGAGAAAACAAATTTTTTTTTGCAGAATAAATTGACCTTAAAAATTGCGTTTGATATTAAAAAATGTCCTGACTATCAAAAGAAGGACGCCTACCACCCCACAATTTTTATTGGGAATTTTTCGCAACCATAAATGGCACTTATCGAGTGTAGGTCAAGTGCTGAAAATTTCATCAACAGTTCCAAAATGAAATCGGCTCAGCACCGCGACCTACGATTAGTTGACATACGGCAATTTAATATACCAGAACATTTAATATGTGATTCTGCCTGATTTTTTATAAGGAATTCGAAAAACCACAAAAATTTTGTACATGAATCGCGGGAAATTTTCATAATATTTCTAAAAAAGTCGATGAAAAATAAAATTTTAATGATTTTTCAAACAGTGGTCAGAAAATATGTAGGCATCCATGAAAAAAGTTAAAGTGACTTTGTATTTTTTTTTTACCAACAGATTTCAATTATCGAAATAGAAAAAAAATTTTGGACAAAAAATGCGGAAAATTTACATAATGCTTTGATTTTTTTTCAAATTTTACGATTTCAAAGATGACAACTTGAGCTCAAATCTTTCCTAAAATGGATAAAAATTATTTTATTGAGCTTGATCATATATATTATGGTTGAGCTAACGATAATAAGCACAAAAAATTAAACTAACTAATTACTTTCGTGAGTTATAATGACTTCAATCTCCCGGGTTTATGCCACCCCCTTCAGTGACTTGTAAGTGAGTTTGAGCGAGATAAAAAATCGGAAAAATTATTCCGTAATTTTTTTCAATAATTTTTTTAGTTTTCAAATTCTACATTATAATTTTCATTTTGTTTTAAAGTTGTTTTAAGGTCTATATATAGGTGTCGGTGCCTTGGCGGAACTATTTTTTCTGTGCTCACACGGGTTAACTCGTAGACGCGATTAATGCCAACGCGTCGCCATACACCATTTAATCGCATTTTACGACGCTTAATCATTGATGACAAGATCAGTTATAAAGTTATCGATAACATTTGAAACAAAATGACGTTTGTGCGTTTTTTTTTGAAAATTTTTACTGTATTACAGTACTTATTTTTTGCAAAAATTTTTTAAATCACAAAATTAAACCTTTCATCGTGATCAAAAAAAAATTCTAAGACATTTTTTCCATTACATCATAGCTCGAAAATGATCACGTGACCGTATATTCAAGAAATAAGGTCGGCAAAAATAGTACTTTTTTTTTAAAAGTTGCTTAAATCACATTTTGAAANGTTTCCATTATCGGGGGTTTCCATAAATGGTTAGTTGGTGTAAATGAAATGTTGCACCAGGGTTTGGAAGAGATTTTTCTCGCCTACTGAAGTGACTCATCATTTTTTTTGGAAATATCGATGGAAAAAAATGTTTTTTTTGGGCATTTTGAAAAGCTGAAAGTTCATGGAAATGTTTTACCTTTATTGTGAGAACAGATAAAATTAGAAGGTTTCTTCTAGAAATGCACGAGACTGCCTTCCAAGGTTTGTAAAAAGGAAAGATTTGCGTGGGTTTTCTTTCCCTTTTTCCCAATTTTTTTCTTGAACCTACGCATGAACGGGGAACGAAATTGACTCATATTTACAAGCCTGGTCTCAACGTGTTATCAAAATTCCCCCACCTCCAAAGTTTGGAGTCCAAACATTTTATCATGCGCTACTTCAATTATTAATAAAAAGAAGTTTAACCGTGCGAACCAATATTATTATGAGCTTCATTGCGAATAACCTAAGAGTAACATTGTTGAATTACATAACATAATTGAATTATTGATAAAGAGAAGTTTAGACCTCACGCATGAACCAATAAGATATAAGCCAATAAGATATTGACCAATGAGATACTTCAAGTGAGAAACAATATTTGCTTCGTCCACAATTTGTGTCAAGTTGACCACAAAGTCTTAATTAATTTCAAATAATTAGTTTGGTATAAAAATAGAAAGTTATAGTTGCGAGTGGCAACTTGCCACTAAATAAATCGTCACAATTTCTTTATATTCATATCAACTTGTTACCAGTATACAGTATGAAACACGATTAAACCATAAGTACATTCGAATCACAACAACATCTCCAAAATTTATGAAAAATCCAAATTCTAGAAAATTTCTATAAGAGATAAGAAATCGTAGTTATTTCATGATCGGCGATCATTGATCGCTTTACTCAGAAATAATATTAAAGTTTCAAATGTAGTTCCCCAAACGGCCGTATAAGGTAGCTTCCTTCACCCACTTAATTTAAGGTTCGACCTTTATGTTGAATGGTCAAAAAACATGTTAAAAAGTTGATCTGTTTTCACATGACCGTACGGGCGTTTAATTGTCCTAAGTGCATATTCGTTCCAAGTGGGGCTTACTCCTGAGAGTTCATCTGCTTATTTCCCATGCTCTTTGCTGACCATTCAATTTCAAAACTTCCGATCGGATGTTGAGTCGGGTAGGAACGATTGTTTTCTACGCTAACCTCATGTGCAAAAGTTCAAAAAATGTGGTAAGCTACCTAAACATTTTTTTTTGTGGGACTACTGTGTGTGTAGTTAATTTTATTGCTCATAAAGACTTGGTTTGGACAGTTGAGAGTTTTAATCACAAAGTTGGTGGTGAACCAGTTTTGTGATTAAAACTCTTTTGGGTACGGGGAAATAAATATATAATTAATAATGTATGCATGCAGTTTACAGTAACAATGTTTGATTTTTGTTTTTCTTTTGATGACGAAGTGTAGCATATAATATGTCCTTAATTCATCTTTTTTTGATTTGTTACTTATAGCCAGCCTGTAAATTTATTCCCCGAAGTCAACCCCCGATCTATTTATTCTTCTCCATAATATTTTCCGGGAAAAAACCCTAATCGAAAAAAGCCACCAATCCCTAAAATACCAGCCTCCCCGCCGGGGCCAGCCGCCCACGCATTTAATATTTGCTGTATATTTACTCTGTATTCAAAATAAAATTAGTATTCACAACAGAAAAACACAAATTATTCATATCTCATGAAATATTTGTTTCTAATTAATTTCGATCTCATCTTCTGCATTCTTAAAAATTTGCGCAAAAAACATTTTCAATGTATATATCGTTTTCATTTCTCAAACAAGCCTATATTTCAAATGCATTCAATCACAGCTCTCGTCTCATCAAAGCATCAGGAAATTTATACAAAAAATTAAAAAAAAACTTTCCTTTTTTTTAAAAACCGTTTTTAAGAACGTTAAAGTTAAAAATCGTTAAAAAAACGTTAACAGTCAGCAAAAATTTCAAAATCTTCATAAAAAATTTTCACAAAAAAAAACCTCACTCCAGCTAAATTTTGTCATATTTTATCACCTCTTCTATTTTTATCTCCTTTTTTTTATGAAACGTCTTGTATGAAACATTTTACAATTTCTTTAGAAAGTCTAAAAAATCGACATATTAAAACCACCCTTCGGCCATCTCAGAGTAGATGGTATCTGTAATCAATATTTGAATTTTTTGACTTACGTGAAACAAAAAGAGCAGTTGTATAATAAAAATAAATGTTCTTGGTTTGGAGTCTCAAAATACTAAGAGTCTCAGTCTCTTAAAATTTATCGATTACAAAAGAACATGGAATCATTACATAATGTAACAATTTGTAATGATAACCGATAAAAAAGTGACTCAGACCAAGTTTATCGTCATCATACCCTCAAGCATACGGTATGCTGTATACCACATGCAATGCAGGGTTAATTCAAAATTCATACCGATTTCAGTGAGAATACAGTGTATTCAATAATCATTTAAATTAGACGAAATAATTTAATATCGAAAATGATCCCTACTGGGCCTTATACATCACGCGTCATAACTTTGAGAAAGTGACCAATGAAATCGCGGGATTCTTAAATTAAGGCGACAATCAAGTTATGTGATTGGTCACTTTCTCAAAGTTATGACGCGTGATGTAAAAAGCCCAGTAGGGATCATTTTCGATATGTATCATATATAATATATGATACAGCAGGNAATAATTCTTCAATTCTGTAGTTACAAAAGTTGCCTGGATTATGAAACATAACTTTGATGGTATATTGAGAATAATATATAAACCCAGTAAAAAGTTTTTCATCAAGAGCCCATATCCGTATCTGTCAAAATCCACCGAGGCCCTTAATCATGTTTACAAATTCGACCCAATTATGTCGGCTTAAAGAAAAAATTTTAATTCTAAGTTTTCAAAATAACAAAAAATATCCATTATGATGCCCGAGTGACATAAAATTTCGCTTTAATTTTAAGCTCTTTAGTGCCCTCTAGGGGTGATTTAGAGCTGAATAGGTCTAAGCGGACAAAACCGGGTGAATTTATTTTGTCCGCTTAGAGAGATTTTTTAGTTTAAAGTTTCGAAAATAAGAAAAATATAAACAAAAACTTCTTATTTAAGTTTTTGGCAGTAGTTCTTTTTTTATGATGTTCACCTGTGTCTACAGCAAATTTGGCTTCAATTTTAAGCTATCTAGTGCCCTCTAGAGGTGATTTAGAGCCGATTAAGTCTAAGCGGACAAAACCGGGGAAAGTCTAAGCGGACACAACCGGATTGTGCAAAGTGTCCGCTTAGACAAGAACCACAGTACATGATTTTGCTTTATTTAGATTAATTGAATAGTTTTTTCATTTATAAAAATTCTCAAATATGCCTATATTTTGGCTTTTCGAAAACACCTATCTTTTTGCCTAGGAAGTTTTGAANAAAAAACCCTATCTTTTGCTTTTCACCTATCAGCCGGACGTCAGGAAGGAAAAGTTTTGTCGCTCAAAACCTTCACCTATTCGCCGGATTTCACCTATCCGCCTTCACCTATCCGCCGGACCCTGCTGTACCTCATAAACTGTCCTTATACCTTAATTATCAAACCCTACATGTATATTTATTTATCTATATGGATTGATACACAAAATACAGTTTTGATTGATACTGAGATTTATTTTGGCTAATCTGCAAACAATCTGCAAATGCTTTGAGATGCATTGAGCTTCATTCTGTGATCAGTTTACTTATTTCGATATTCTAAACAATTTTGTGTTACCAAAGCTTTACCAACAACACTGAAATAAACCGAAACCTTAAAAAGAAATTTTTTTAATTGACAAATTAATATAAATTTGATAGAGATATCCTTTTCTCAACCGAAGTGCATCTCAAAAAGGAGACCAACCTTATAGCGCGTGTTCGAATCCCACTAATGTTGTCCTAGTGATTGCCTTGGGTATGATAATAGGCAAGGTGCTTGATATTGAGACCGCCAAAGTTGATCCGTTGATCACTCAAGCGATCAATAAGACAATCATTCAGACAACATAAGTGGGATTCGAACACGCGCTATAGGGTCAGTCTCATTTTCAAGATGCACTTCGGTTGGGAAAAGAATATGCAAGAAAAAATGAAGAGTAAAATTATGTACACCTTAGCTGCACATAGAGACATACTGGAAGAGGACATGAAGGAAGAAGGCATTAGTTTAGGGTGGCGATTTAATTTTATTGCTTATTTTCAACTCAGCATTTTCAAAAAATGCGCATGAAAATTTTGAACACGAAAACAAGAAAAATTTGACAAAAAAGTTGCGGACAGGTGCAAAATCGAATAAAAATTAATTCAAACAAAAAATTTCATACTAAATTTTCACAGCTGTCCCTTGGTGAAATTTTTTATATGGACATTTTAACAATCTCTTAAGGGGGTGGCATCGACTCGGCAGACTGGAGTCAATTTAACGAAAATAATTAGTTTGTTTATTTTTTTGTGCTAACGATAATAATAGCTCAGCCAGAATAATTGTAGTTCAGCTCATTAAAATCATTTTTTATCAATTTTAGGAAAGATTTGAGTTCGAATTCTCATTTTTGAATTCGTAAAAATTTCAAAAAAATTCGAAGAATCGAACTAATTCGAAGCATTTTTCTTCCAAAATTTTTTCTGATTTTTTCTTGAAATCTGTGGGTAAAAACAAAAAATAGCCACTTTAACTTTTTTCATGGATGTCTACATATTTTCTGACCGCTGTTTGCAAAATCATCAAATTTCTATTTGCCTTTTTTCGTCGACTTTTTTAGAAATATTATGAAAATTTTCCGCGAATCAAGTTCAAAAATTAGTGATTTTTGAATTCTCCATGAAAAATCAGGCAGAATCAATGACTCAATTTTCTGGTATCAATTAAGTTTCCGTATGTCAATTGATGACATGGTCGCGCGATGATCATTTGTGAACTATTGATTAAATTTACAACACTTGTTTGTGACACCGGTTGGTGCCATTTGGCACTCAATTTTTATAAATTTTATTCTTGCAAAAGATTCCCGATACAATTTCGAGTGTTATAGGTAGGTACAATTTCCTGGGAATTTTTTGGTCAACCATCAATATTTGTTATCACTTGTATACTTGGAAAAATTTAGCGGTGAGTTTAGATGGAAATTTTTTGATTTTCAATTACCGGTTTACCGGTTTTTCGTGATTTTACTGAAAAATTGCCGGTTTTTAGATTAGCGTTTCTCACGGGAAGACTTCGGAAACATCTCTATAAAACTAAAAAAAAGGCCTGACAATTCTGCATACGAAAAAAATAGTCAAATTTATAGCAAACTAGAGCAAAGATGATTTTTTTTCATGTTTCTATAAAAAACGCCTAAAAATGTCAAAATAATTTTGTGTTACCCTTATTCGGTCCAAGATTCAGCAGAATAAAAAATCACACATTTTTTGAATAACCCTTTTATGGACATTTGTCCGTTGATAACGAAAATGAACTTCATTTTTGAAAAAGAAGTGTACTTAGCTGAATTCTGATTGGTTGAAAGTTAAACCAATCAGAATCAGGGATTTGAGTCAAGTTTCAGAACATTTCAAATTGCTGGAGTCAAGTACAATTTTACCTTGAAACCGAAAATTAAGTTTTTTTTAACTAGTGAGAAAACCAAAAAAATAAGTTAAAACTTCCAAAAAGAACCAGAAGTACCGGTAATTTACAAAAAATGGTAATTTTCAAGTAGCACATATTTTTTTCCATGAAAAAGTAGCATTTTTCCAATTTTTTGTTGGTAATTATAAAAAACAAATATTTCATAAAATAATTGCCAAAAAATAAATTTAAACCATACTGTGGGTAACCTGGGTTCCCCACTGTGGGCTCCCTTTAATCCGCGAATTCACAAATGTTGACCTTAAATTTTGAATTTCGGTTTTGACCACCAGGAGAAAGCTCAAAAAATTTTTTCTAATACAAAAAAGTTTTCTGAGACCCGAATTTACCCACCCTGCGAGTTTTGCTACTCTAGGGGCAAATTTGTCTTAAAAGAAATCTCAGGGAATTGAACCTAGTTATAGGCGTCATTGCTTTTGATAGTCAGGACAATTTTTTATATTAAAACACAATGGAAAGACATTTTTTTTCTAAAAAAGTTGTTTTTCTCTATTCTGGCCATTTTTCATGGAAAAAACTTTCATATTGAGGAACATTTTAGCGGATAACACCCAAAAATGGCTGAAGTTTATAAATATTGCTTTTAAAAAAATTCTTACATCGGGTTTAGTTGGAAATGGAGTTTCAGTGAAAAGTTGTTTTTAATATCTATATAGATACTCAGTTATGTTAAGTAATTACAAATATAAACGTTTGCAAGAATGAACACTTTTATTAAAGATAAAAAATAAAAAAATAAATTTTCACATTTTTTTCTTTCATATATCACTCATATATCACTCACAAAAATGTACCAATCTGCCACATCGATCTTTAAAGGGGTGCCATAAACTCGGCAGATTGCAGTTCATATGTTAAGTCTTAAACATTTTTAAAAATTCAAAACATTTTAAAAATTTTCCGCATTTTTAGTCAAAAATTTCTTCTTGTTTTTTCTTGAAATCTGCAGGTAGAAAATTGAGGAATAGCCACTTTAACTTTTTTCATAGATGCCTTCATATTTTCTAACTACTTCTTGAAAAATCATTAAATTTTTATTTGTCATTTTTGTCGACTTTGTCCAAAATCATTAATACGTACTGTAAATGGTTTTGTGAATTTTTCTTAAAAATTAGATAAAATCACTTTCGATTCTATGGTTTCGGCATGTCAACCGATTGGAGAGTCGCACGAATATCATTTCTAAACTATCGATGAAATTCACAACACTTGTTTGGAACACCGGTTAGTGCTATTTGGCACTCAATTTGTAAACATTTTATTTTTGTAAAAATTTCAAATAAAATTTCGGGTGTTATTTTTCATGGTAAAACTTTGATATTTGGGAAATTTTTTAATGTGCAGAATGGTACACCCTGTTTTTAGCGGATACCACCCGAAAGTTAATTGATATAGTCTTTAGAAAAATCTAAAATCGGGTTGAGTTTGAAATTGAGTTCCCATGAAAAGTTAAAAAATTAAAAATGTAGACGTTTGCAAGAATTAACACTTTTATTAACTCCCACAGTCTTTTTACGGTCACGCGTGACCATGACCCGTTTAATCGCAATTTAGGACCCTTAATCATTCATTATGAAACATTTACAAAGTGATCGATCGACTATTTAAATTATTGACGTTTGTGCGTTTTTTTTCTAGAAATTAAAGTAGTTATTTTTTGCAAAAAAAATTTAAATCATCAAAAAAAGACTTGGAGCAGAATAAGAAAAAAATTCTAAGANAAATTACAGATTTATTAAAATTGCTAAACCGGATTCCCGTCCCATATTGTAAACTTCTGAGAATGACCATGCGACTGGTCGATTTACTTTTGATCACTTTTCACATTTTTCTGACTTGAAAAGTTTGTCTTCAACATTTTTCTGCTATAGAATTCTACCTACAGGGTGTCAACATTTTGATCCGTTCTTGAATTTATGCATGAATTTTAAATCCGTCAATAAACGTTTAAATTTGACAAGCACTCACCTGTGTATCGTCAAATTTAGAGTTTTTGATTTTGGTGGATAGTAATTGTGCAAAAATCAAGAACGGAAGCAAAAATTGACATGCTGTATGTATACTCTTACATTAATTTGTAACTGAAGTTTTCTTTTAGTTCTTTCATGTGAACAATGTCATCATTATTTTCAATAATTAGCTAAGGCGGTTTCCGTCCGTTAGATTTCCAGTTAAACCCCATGCGCCCAGATCCACAAGAACAGTGCTTTTCGATAATAAACTGCTGTCATATGATATTCTGCCCCTGAAAGACTCAAATTTCCGACCCCACATGATTGGTATTTCTCTCTAACCCAGGGGGTCGGCAAGAAGAGCTCCAAAATAGAATTATATATGTTTCAGATTTTATTTAGCAAAAATGTACGAAGCGTCTGTGACTATCGTTTTCAAGATGTTGTAATAAAATTGCTCGTAGTTTTCAAAAGGGAGAGTGTAAATTACAATTTAATTTCATTTTTATGACTTTTAATTCTTGTTAATCAATTTTCTAATAATGTTTCCTTAGATAATGTTTGTGTAATCAATATGTGGGAATAAAACCTTTGATAGTCTACAAACAATTTATTTACTTTTTGTGCGCTCCGTGTGAAATAAATTGACACAAGTGTTTGGGTTGTCAAAAAAATTTGTTTGTTGAAAAATCTAACTAATCAACTGCGCGGTATTCTCAGAGTATCGTAATCAAGCCAATGTTTGAAAAAACAAGAACGGAACGGACGGTTAAAGATTTTCTTTGCATGAACTCTAATTTATGTCGTAACACTGAAAACTAGGCTATGATTTTTTTCATTTGGGTCTGATGATGGTAATTTGAAAAACTAATGGCGCTATTGTTTTTGAACAATTATATATGAGCTTTTTACTATAAATATTCTAAAAAATGCGAAAAACTAAAAATTGGAGATGCAAGAAAACTCAAACTTTTGAACGATTCTTTGCAAAACCTGAGCCAAAGGAGAATTACGTTTCAGACAGCTCCAAGAAAAATTCAGGCGTTTTTTTGGTAATTTAAAATCACTCAAAAAAATTCTAAGACAAGAAACGAACTTGCTAGTTTTTTGATTATACGATTCGCCGTTTTTATTCAGCTAAATTAAATATTTTTTCTCAAGAACGGTTACGAACGATCTGTAATTCGGTTTTTATAGTGCGCCGATAGACGGCAAACCGGTGTAGAACATTTTTGGTTTTCGCCAATCTTTTTAAATACTGCTGAATTACCAGAAAATATTTACAAGGTTTTTTATATCAACTGAGATTCTGAAACTCGCCAAACTTATTTCGAGAAAATATATAAAATTTTATTTTTTTTTCGAGATTTTCACAACCCTCAAAAAATAGACAAGATACGAACTTCTTGTTTTGATTTTCTGAGATTCCGCCGTATTTCATGTAGTTAAATATAAATATATTTTTTGTCAAAAACGGTTTCCCACACGGACTTAAATTGGGTCAAATAATGCGCGCGATACCGAGAAACCGTGGTAGCTAGGACATTTTGGGTATGTCTGTCAATCATCTTTTGAATTACAAATATTTAAGTTTTTTCTTAGCATACACAGTTCCCACAAAAGCTTGCCCTGACCACCCTTAATGAACTTATCTTATTTTTGTGTATTTAATGTTAATTAAGGGGGTAGCGAACTCTGACTTTGACAATTTTTAGGGAATTATACTGAAAACTACGTCATGAGACAAACCGAAAATGCTTATTGTATGATCTATCCTTTAATTACTTGCGAAAAAATACATCACAAATTATTTTTGACCATCAACATCATAGGTAAGTATCTAACTGAGGTGACATTTTGCCAAACTGAAAATCTATTCCTCCCAGCGGTATCTCAAATTGACTCGAACATTCTCCACAGATCACGTAACGGGAGTATGCAATCTTTTCTCGAGGCTTTTGTGTGATCCGGCGAACTGACAATTCTAGAACGCCAAATAACCGACCATCTTCTTCGCAATGTTCAGACCTTCAAAAATCTTTTCTCCTCCGGGATATATTTGGGCAAAATGGCTCAATGTTTATACAGTATTTTTAAGACCATATGTAGAGATTCTGGATGCGTCTTTTTGCCAATTTCGAGCTAAACTCGGAAATAATGATTTTTTTTGGGTCAGTTTCCCAAAAATTTCCCGAAAAACAAATTGCTGCTTTTGTTTTTTCGAAAGTAGGCTCAAAAGAAGCCAGTGAACACTGATGAGCAAGTTGGCTTACGTCAGTCGCATATTTTGAATGTGTTTAGTGGTCAAATTTGAGCAAACGTTATTTTTTAAATTCTCTTTCTAAATATAGTTAGAAAAAAATGCGAAATCTTCGAAATTTTTGTTTGATGCATTGGGTTTTAGTACACTTAATTCATTACCGTATCAATTTCAAGCATGTTTAATGCCTTTAAAGCCTTTATTAAATCAGAGTCGAACCTTCCTTAAAGTCCGCCAGAGGTTAAGGGGTCATGCGAACTCTATAAAATAAAGGCCTTAGAGCATTAAACATGCCTTCAAATTGATACGAGGTGATATATTAAGTGTACTACGAACCAAAACAAAAAATAATCGCATTTTAAAATTTTTTATAATAAACAAAATAGTTTGCTAATGACCACATAACACTTCAAAATATCGACCTTGAACAGACAAATCAGTGTTCACTGGCTTTTTTTTGAGCCTACTTTCGAAAAAATCGAAGCACTTTTTTTTTTCGGAATTTTTAAAATGACAAACAATCATATTTCTGAGTTCTAGCTCGAAATTGCAAAAAAGCGCTGAGGAGACCATAAGAATCACGGAACTACTGATAAAAATTTGAGCCCATTTTGCAAAATATATCTCTGGAAGTGCACGATAGATTTTGAAGGTCTGAAATTTCGAAAGAAAAAAATAGGCGTTCTAGAATTGTTCAGTTGCCGGAAAAAAAGCCCGAAAAAATTGGCAAGCTCCCGTACGTTTAATCGTTAAAATTGAGAAACTTTGATATACCGTCTGGGAGGAGATAGAAACAGTGATACCTGTTCGATACTGTACTATTCGGCCTAAGTAAAATGGTCAAAAATAATTTGTGGATGTACTTTTTCTGCAGATTAAGGATAAATTTCGCTTTCTATGAATCTGTTAGTTTTCAGTATTGTCACCCGAGAAAATGTAAGAATCAGGAGTCGCAATACCCCTTTACAGTACACAAAATAAATAAAGATTCATTAAGTATTATTTGCTTTTGCGCATTTATACGTGACCGGCGCTGAAAGGTGTACCAATAGATCAACGTAACATTTATAAAATCGCTGAAAATTAAAGGAAGGAAAGTGCTGGATTTAAGATGTGCCAGAATTGAACAATTTGAATGTGTTAACAAAACTAAAACTAAAAAATTGTCAAATTTTTCAGTCATTTTGAAACTAGTCCAGTAGCTGACTTTTTTTACTTGCGAAGTGAAATTGTCCTTTGCTTATAACGGCCATTAAAAATGGTCGTAGGTGGATTTTATTTTGAACGCCAAGCTATAGCCGATGTCAAGGGTTTGATAACTAAAATCCACCTAGTTATCCTTGTTTTTATGGGCCGTCAATTACCTGAAGGACAATTTTTACTTCGCAAGTAAAAAAGTACATACTGTTTATAAGTTTTAAATATATTAAACATTGCAAATTGGGTTTTCATACCATAAAATACGCCAAAGTTTTCGGTCAAAACTAAATCCTTTTTATTGCATCGCCAGCTTAACTTCTAATCAGATAAAGAGTTGCAATGAGGTCTATCCCGGTTAAGGAATTTCAACCGACTGCACTAGATCACGAAGTTGATGATCTGCATAACTTATGCGCATAAGTAGGGTCAGTACGGGATAATATTGCAAAACTGAAACCTGAGAAGCAACCAGATTTTCTGATAATTTGGGTTTGAACTTTCTAAAAAGAATGAATTCTGATCAGACAAAAAATTTTTGGAGCTGAACAAGTGTCACAATTGAGTATAAAAAAAATCTTTTCGGGCTTTGAAACCGCTATATAATGTGATTTATAATTGAAATTTTTTTGTTGTTTTTTATACGATCGCGTTACAAAAATCCTCAATATATCCGTATGAGTGGTTCAGTTTTGCGATGATATCTTCGGTACTGACCCTACTAATTGCGGCATAAGTTATCGCGGTACAAGAGACACCGGCTCTTTATTTACAAACGGGCAGATGAAGGGCAAAACATTTTGTCAAAATGACTGAATCATATTATTTTTTTGGAACGTCAAATCTCCATTTACTCAAATAATTGTACTCGTGTGTTAGTTTTGCAGTTAATTCTCCGGGTACGATCGCCTACTTTAATGCGGATAAGTTATGCATATCTGTGCATCAGTGGCAAGTTCTTGAAATTTCTTAAGCCACTCCTTATGACGCAATAATCACATGACGACTGCAGTTTTCAGAAGAACATTTTTTCGTTCAAACGATTTGGGTACAAAGTATGTAAACCATCTCTTGTCCAAATATGGTAAATAAATAATTTGGATTCAGACCAATTTCGGTACCAGGTATATCATTTTTTGTACCCCCCAAGGGCAATATTACTGAGGGACAAAAAACAGTGATTGACCACATTTGGGTACAAGAAATACGTTTTCCCAAAATATTTTGTTTACTATTGTGCCACTTTTGTTACTAATCAGCCGAAACGGCCAGTGCCCATGTCTGAAAGCTTGGAAGAAGCATTCGATGATCTTGCAAGTCATTTCAATAAAATTTAAAGTAAACACATTTTCAGGAAAATTTTAAGTAGCGAACAAACAAAAGTTCTATTGAATTACGGAAAAATAATATTTTTCTTCATTAAATATTTATTCCATTTAAGTTTCTTCAAAAATTACTTTTTTTCCATTAAATAGTGAAAAATAATAATCTTTAAGTCCAAAAATACCTAATGGAAATTAAGCATTGAGATTTCAGTTTTTTAAGATTCATTAAGTCTTTCTAAAACAACGTACTAATGATGTTTAACCGCCCACCGCCAGGAACGAGAACTTCGCCTTACACCCAAGCCTATCTAAAGGTCAATACTTTGGACGCTTTATCACGGTGAAATACTGGGAAGATATCAATTTACTTATTTGTCACTGATTGAGATCAAGGACTCAAATTAAGTGAACAACACGCCACACTTTTAACTTTCGAAGTTTTGTAAAACTAGATACCTCGCGAGACGAAGAGAGTTCACTCCTTGTATTTTTCTTGACAAACCTAACATTTTTTAGAAGACATATAAGTTACACAATGTTAGGAGTGAAACTTAAGCTATTGAATAACTGGTCCCCAAATTCTTGAATTATGATTGAACGCTTACAAAACAATCTATTTATATCGCCGCGCGTCGAAATATATGCAGTAAAATGTGAAAATATTGGTTACAGCTCTGACAAACTCAAAATCAGTACCCCTTATGTTCTGCCGATAAAATAATATATGATTAAAGTTATATCAAAAGAATCCTCAAATCTTCCCTCCACTAACTTGCCTTCTAGAATCCTGATACTTATGTATCCGTTTGCACACATTAATTTTTTAAGAAATGTTTGAACGAATAATCCTACAAAAAAGTAGAAAATAACTTTCCGAACGGGCTCATCTGTATACATTTTAAACAATCATTTTTGGAAATAAAATTGCAAATTCTATGACATATTTGAATTGTAGTGTCTGTGAGAATCGATTTTCTGGGCCGTTTGTCTCCCGAAATTTTTTTGCGCTTTCATATAGTCCAAGGGTGTGATGCGGGGTTAAGCGAGCAAACATGGATTAACTTCATTAAGTAGTTACTGCTATAAATGCGTCAAACATAAACATTGATTTGGTGCATTTTTATGAACATAATAACTGCACAAAATGTAGGAGCCGCCGGGATACCCTTAAAACCAAGACGATATATTTTCAAAATTTCAGAAAAATTTCGGGCGCCACAATTTTTTCAAAGCCATACAAAACAGATAACTCACCCAGTATAAAAATGAATTCATAAATACAACGAAAGAAAATAGACTTTTAATAGCAAAAATGGCCAAAAAAGACACTTTTTGTGGCACTTTTATGGTGAAAATTGCAAAACCACAATACAGTTTTTTTGTTATCAAAATATACATTCTTTGTGAAAAAATCAAATTCTTTTGAAAAAGAGCGAAAAAATGATTAGACTTTAAAAAATTTTGCTCGCGGTCAACTCAATTTACCGGTTAGTTGAACATGCTATGAAAAAAGTGAGCATAAGAATGTCTTCTAGAGATTACGAACTACTATTCCAGAAATTTTTATAAGATTGTTATGAAGGAATTAAAACTTATGAGCCCTCGAAAAAGCCTTTCCAGCCTATATTATACAACCCCCTGAATTTGTCCCCAGCAGGATATAACTCGCGGAGTTTATTTCCAAGTTGATTTAAGGGGGTGGGAGTCGCAAATGAGGAAGGAAATGGAAAAGTTCTTGAATTTTGCTGAAAGCATCATCATATATTATTTGAAGACTTTCTTATCGATTGGTGGTATTTACAGAGTTGTAGCTTAACCAGAAAGTGCTTTTTTGGCATTTCAAAAAATAATAGTTAAGTTTGAGGAAACATTTTTTTTGAGACTATGAATTATCATTTTTTTATTTAATTCGTATAACAGGAAAGACGAAAATTTTAGATTCGTTAATTATAAGAATTGACTTTTTTCATAAGTGAAGCAATTTATATCTTATCGTGAGTCAAATTCATAGACTCAATAGTCTTATCGGGTTTATAAATGCCCTCAATCTGGGTATCTGAAAATTGTTTTTGGAGAGCAAGACGTTAAAATTTGATATTTTTTTTCACATAAAAAATATTTTTGGTCTCGGTTTGCTTACTAAGAAAAAATTTGACTAATTTTTTTTGACTTTCCTGTTAATGAAAAACATATCTAAATATGGAAAAAACTAGGAGAGCCAACATAGGTTTAATGAGAATATTTTGATGTAACTCACTTTATGCATAAAGGCTGAGTTTTAACCGCAAAGCAAAATAAATAATATTTTTGGAAACCACGCTGAATTCTTAGCAAAAATCTGTAAGAAATTTTTTTTTATTTTTGAATGTTGAAGAAAAATAATTAATTTTTTTTTCTATTTCAATAGTATTTACCATTAGAAAAAGTGATTTCGGCCCAGTTTGCGACTCCCACCCCCTTAAACTTTAAAAATAAATCAAGAACATCGTTGACCACCAAACGTTTGGATTTTTATAAACAGATTGCGTTTGAGTTATTCGTAAAAATGAAAAAAGTCAGTTTCGTAAAATGCTATATCCCTTTATCACCTTTTGCAAGGTATATAATATAACTGTCTTATATTATTTAGATTCTTTTTTTGTTAAAACAAAAAATATTAAACACAAAAAAATATATCAAACGTTCGAATTTTATTTTAATCATTTTGAGGTAATTTCTCATAAGTGCGCACCGCTAAGTTTAAATTTGCATTTATTCGTATGTCTTTGAATGTTTTTTGAGATAGCAAAGCCCTGATGTAATTACGCTTTTAGTAAGGGTAACTTTAGTCATTACAGATAAACATAAAAGCAGCATGTTAATTTGAATTGGTTACTCATCGAATCTCAGACAGAGAACATTAGTTTTTTTTTAAACTTTATGTCTATGAATGATTTATCATCTCATTGTAAGCTCCCTGATGGTTTCGGAGTCTACGAGTTAAATACTGAGAGTTTTTGAATCCCGAATCGTTGTTTTTCAATTTCTAAATGAATCATGTAGAAAAGTCCACCACCAAGTATTGCCAATCCGAAGTATGTTATAAGGTCTACGTATGGCTCAGAATATTTTATGTTTGAATTTCAAACTTTGAAATAAAGAAAAAATATATTATTCAGAGGGAGGCCCAATATTCAAAAATAATTCGGCGATATTGGGCACTTTTGGTGATATTGGCACTTTCAGCGATATGAGGACAGACATACATTTGTCGTTCAAAAATGAAAAAAACGCGTGGGCGTTCGAAATTATGTAATAATTTGTTAACTTTTTAAATTGTACAAAAAGTTTTACAATAGGTGCAAATGAAGTGAAATACCAGAATGCCCAAAATATGTACTCAACTAAACGCAATCAAATAAGATGCTAAAAGTAGATTTAGGAACTTTAATCTTGAAATATGACGTCATTCATGACGCACTTAAAGTAATACGTAATAAAACCTTTAATGCCCACGCAATTTCGGCGATATGAGCACTGGCAGGAATTTAGCTAAAAATCATGAAATAACGTACACCCAATTAAATGTTTTCCGAGAAAAAACTGAACACTACATTGAACCCATTAGCTATACGTAGCACTTCCACCATTACTATCGACTTATAGAAATAATGGGTGGATTGTTCTGAAACTTATTGGCGGTTAATAATATATAAAAAAATAAAAAAAAATTATGAAAAATTTTTTTGGTAGTCACGTGATCAAAATATAGCGATTTTTGTTTTTTCAGTGTTTAACTAATATAAAACAGATGCCAAATCGGTAGTTTTTGGGTCAACGTCACTTATAAATGAAATTAAAACCTTTTTTGGGAAAAAAATAAAAAATTTCGAAATTATGATTTTTTGGCTCCCAAACCTCGATTTTTCGAGAATAAAAACGTCAAAGTAAGAAAAAAGAGATGCCCGTTTGATCGGACAAAAATTATTTTATCATCAAATTAACCGCCTTGTTGAACTTAGTTATGTACAGTTTTTTGGTACATACATCTCAGATAGATGGTGTCATATTTTATTTTTTAAGAATTTTTGAAATTTTTCTAAGTCAGTATTTTTCTACAACTGGAAAAAAAAATTTTGCTGAAAATTTTTTTGCAGACCTTTTAGATAGTTTAAAAATTTTCGAAAAAAAATTTCGAAAAAAAAATTTTTCGGAAAAAAATTTTCGAAAATTTTGTTCATTTTTTCTAATTGTCTGAAACGCTTGCAAAAATTTTTTTTTTCGGAATTTTTTTGAAACCAATTTTCAAAAATCCGTGTTTTGAAATTTCAAAAATTTTTATTTCATACAGCCAGACCCAGCCAGAGTGGCTTATTGCAATCATCAAATGAGAAACTTAAAGATCTTTTCATGAAAAAAAAATCAGACTTAGGGAAGGTTAGGAGGGTTTTATAGCCAAAAAACCTGTTTTTTCGCCTAAAACATCAATTTTGACCAAAAAAAGCAAATTTTCGAAAAAAAATATGCTGACCACAAAAAGCGCAATAAAATTTCACATAAATCCCTACATTTGAAAAATCAACCCTAACTGGTCGATTTTGGCCGAAAATGGAATGGTGGAAGTGCTAGCTATACGCCCCACACAGTACCACGAGTCGTGGTCCACGACTATGACGTCATTTGGTTGAAGTTTTTCGAAGAACTTTCGACGTTTGAACTGAGTTTTGTGTGCAAAACTTTGGGATAATTGGGGACTCAGCTTTTTTTTTTATAATTTTCTTCTTTTTGGAAAAATAGTGAGCCACCTTGTTCTTGTGCCCATTTCTTTTTATTATTCCCCATATTTTGAATTCTCCACTAATTGCGTTTTTTCTAAAAATACAAAAAAGGTTAATGAAATTTATTTGACAAAAGTTGAATAAATCATATAATTTTATAAAATTTTTGTCGAATGCGTTTATTGTATGGATCTCCTCCCCGAATGAGTCCAGGAAGCCAGTATTTATTATCGTATCAATTTATTTATCTGGTTTTAATTGTTTATTTCAGTCACAATAAAGAAATAATTGTGTATCAAAATTTTGCTTAGATTAACCATATATTTTTCGCACTGATTACATTTCGGCTGTTGAAAACGACTCATACGATTGAGTTTTTAGAAAGCAAAATGTCTACACATGTCTTTCGAAAGTGTCTTGTATCTCCGGTATAGGCTATCCGAGATAGGCTATCCTCGTCATTGTGGGATAAAGGAGAAAGGCCCTATCTGATAGGGATTGAAATTCGTGGGATAGCCTTTTGGAAGTCTGCGTATAACTCATACGGTATAACTTATATTATACCGTATAAGTTACCGGGTACCGCGGTTTTTGTTCAAGAATAAATTTCGACGAGCTTATTTATAGAGTTTCTCAACGTCTTTTTATACTCTAAACAGAGCTCAGAAAAATAGGAACAAGTTATGAAAATTCTGGAAATACTCATTTGAAGATTTATCCTTCTGCCCTTGACTCTATGTAAAACCCGAAAATTTTGAGCACCACACCATCAGGTGGAAAAGGAGTTCTAGAACAATGATTTAATCCCAAACGATTTTTTTGTCGCTAACGGCTATTAAGATCTCTTAAAAAAGTAAAAATATTTAATTTCTTGTTTTATTAATTCAAAAAGTAGTTTGGGCCAATTTGAAAACGGTTCAAAGATTTGGAACCGATAAAATATATATTTTTGAGTCATTCATAGTTCTGATAAGCAATAGTGGTGAATATATATAACGTTTTGTAAGAACAAACATGTATATAGATTCTGAAACCACATTTATGTATATTTGATTATGTTATATACTGTAGTATAAAAACTTGTCATTGATAATCTCTTTTGGTGATGAGCAGTTATCTCTCATCTTCACTCCTATTTTTTTTCGATATCAATAAAAGTATATCAATAAAAGTATATCTCTGGTCTCACACCGAAAAAACATATTTTCGATTATTGCAACATGCATTGATACTTTGTCACGCACAAGAGCATGTTTTTTGCCTATTATAATAGCAACTAAATAAAAGAATATTTATCAAATAGGAATTCAAATATTTCCTTTTCTTCGCAAAACATCATTTATGAATAATGGGAGCATCGAAAATTGAGGGTACCGCTTTGAATCAAATTAGTTGTATAGTACGGGTACATGGTCAAGCGTAATGAATACACGCGTTATTTTCATAACTGAAAGAAGGTTAAATTAACCAATATATAAAAATAATGCCGTGAAGAACAAAGTATGATCTCCAATTATATCTGGTGATGTCGTTGGAAAGTAATAAACGGGCCAAATCGTCGGCAGAAATGAGAGGTCTTGCTAAAAGAATCTTCGATAATTCTAGCGATTCGCCCATATGCGAAACAGCTCAGCTCTACAATGCTGCTACAGCGATAACGAAATCGAGGAAATATTTCAAGAAGAGTTAATTTTGAATTATTTTTTATTATTAAATTATATGAATAAAATGAGAAATTTTGTGAAGTGCAAAAAATGCCCAAAACTGCTTTCAAGGTGGGTATAAGCACAAAAAAGTTACGTTCAATTTACTTTCCACTGCGAAAATATAGCGCCTCAAATATGTATGTTGGGTCGTGAGATATTATTTCCAGTCACATTCATTTTATTTTGCGTTTTTTGTAATTATCATGAAAAAAATAAAAATGGATTGACATTGAGATTTTCATTGGTCAAAATTTGAATCAATAAGAATTGACTATGACGTAGTTCCAGAGGATGCGCAATTAGCTAGTTTTTGGAGACGGTATAAAAAACAATGTATCTAAAATTACTACAGGTAGCGCTAGAACCGATTTTTGTTTTTATGTGAAACTGGAAGTATTTCTGCGATTCGACACCACCAAAAGATGCGCCACAAGCGGTTTCTTGGAAACCGTATTCGGAAGTATAACTTATACTGTATAAGTCTATGGTCACCACAGATGCTGCTAGAGCGAAAACAAATTAATTTTTGTATTTTTTGCCAACTTTGACGCGTCATGAGTCATGACTCATGACGTAAATTGCTTTCTCTCACATCTTCACATTTGCTAATTTTCATTATTGTTTTTTAAATTGTACATTTTTTTCTGGTTTTGTTTTGAATATATGAAAGTATTAAAAAAATGAGCCATAAGGATATTCTGATTTGTCGAAATTTGGCCAAATGAGGATTGCCAATTTGGTATGATCAAAATATGCGCGCTAAGCTAGCTTTTAGAGAGACTATGAATCATAGTCTATGATGGATTTGTTTTTAATGTTTGTTTTAGGAGAAAATAAATTAAATCGAAAATTCTCATGAAAATAATCTAAAAATTGAAAAAAAGGACAGTTTTCTAATAAATTCGACAAAAACATTTGAGAGTTTGTGATTATTTCGAAAAATTCAGTAATTTTTTTGAAAATTTGACTTTTTAAGAGTCAGTTCAGAAAATAAAATGATGAGGCTGATATTTTAAAATTATGATTTCAAATCTTTCAATAAAATTATGAATCAATTTTTCTTTTAAATTAAAGGATAAAAATATGTTTTTTTAATATAACGGAAATGTTTGCAAACTATTGGAAAAATTTTCACAAAATTTTAAATAACTATGAAATTTTAAAATTATACAGTGAACTCTCAAACGATTCGAGATTCATTTCTTTAAAACTTTGAAGTGAAAACATAAATGATGCTCTTTTTTCGGGCTTTGACAAATTTTGGGCTCATTTTTCGCAAAACTAAATAAAAACGTCAATTTTCTTCTGTCGGCCTTCGGAGCTCATTTTCTACCGATTTGACCGATTTGAGGTTCATTTTCTTAAAAGCTTGAATTTTGATAAAACTTCATAATAATCCGTGTAAAAATCTTCAAAAGCATGAATTAAAATTATAGACTCTGATTGGTTCAAATTTCGACAAAGCAGAATCTCAATATAGCTCATTTTGTAGTGGCTTCATTAATTTAAAAAAAATGTGAACAAAAAACGTTATCAAAAATTTAACAATAAAGAATTGAAACAAAAATGTTTTGAGGTGTGAGAGAGCAATTTACGACAAAATCGACAAAGAAAACACTTTTTATTTATTTTTGTTCTAGCGGCATGTGTGGTGATTATTGGGCATTATTAACAATACAATTTCTAGAAAACAGCTTATGGCGCATTTTTTCGTACGAAAAATTCTTCTGGTCTCAAATATAAACTCAATTGGCTCTACCGCCGGAGTTGGGAAGCTCCGCAAGTTGGGCATATGAAGCTGAAGACCAGGAACCGTTATCAACCAGAAAAAGGATAATTCAAAGAGAAATAATGCTTATCATAGATAAAACCTGAGCACTAAAATTTCATTAATTTGCCCAGAGCGTTGAATGGTCATCACCTTCGTAAAAACATTTAATTAAAACGCTCGACGGACAAATCTGCAACGATTATTTTTTTAAATTCAAAATAAATAAAGTAGTTACGACGCGTTTCGGTTTATTCCATCTTAAGGGGTGGCATTTAAGAGGGTGGCATGAGTCCAACAGATTGGTACATTTTTTCAGAGCAATATATGAAAAAAAATTGTGGAAATACATTTTTTCTATTTTTATCTTCAACAAAAGTGTTCATTCTTACAAACGTTAACATTTTTATTTTCTAAACATAACTGACTATAGTTAAAAATACAAGAAAACACTTTTCACTGTGCATCAATTTCCAACTTAACCCAACTTTAGAACTATTTGATCTTAGTTTGACAGAAACTTTTATGGTTTATTCAAGCTAAATTCAGAAAATATTCTCGCGATTTTTATTCTATTTAAATAAACAAGATAAGCCCTTTTTTATCGCAGCAACGTGAGTGGGATTCGAACTCGCACTATATATAGATAGTAAACGTTTTTCAGATAGAATTACGTTGGTCAAAAGATATGGCTCCGGGTTCTAATAATTTCTCGTAAAATATGAGCAATTAAGATATTATTAAAAGTTAACAAATTTTACGTTATTAATTATATGATTATGCATTTTTTTAACATGAATCTCTTACGAATTAAGCCTCAAATTGAAAAATATAATTTAATTGCGCAGACTTTCATATTCGAAGTTTTTTACGTTGGCTTTAGCCAAAGATATGAGTCATTACGAAAATTCAAAATCTCAGATTGAAATTTCTCTATGAATTTGTCATAGATCGCCCCCTAACATGTTATATTTAGTATCAGTTAAACTTAATGAACAACTTGTACTGACATCTAATAGGTCTTAGTCAATATATCAAAAATCATAACTGACCAATTAGAAGCCAGGATTTTTTAAAAAAATTTCGAAATGTTTTTGAAAATTGACGAAAAAAATTTTCGTCTCACTGCAATGATACCGAATATTGTTTAGACTTTCGGAGATTGGTGGTATATTCTGAGAGATATGTTCATAAAGAATATAAAGATAGCTAAAAATGGCTGCAAAAGTTTTGACACTTGCGTGAGGAATATCGACCTAGTCGCAGTTTTTTTCCCGCTTTTCAGAATGTAATGTATGCGCTTATACGAGAGCTGTCTTTAAGTTGTAATCGCATAACTTCCGCGGGCCGATTTTTTTGTGACAATTTATGCCGAAAATGTCGTAGATTTCTCAAGAGAAAGGCAGTGTTGAAGTTTAAACTGCCCATGTCTCCCAAGATATTAGCCAGGAGCAAATTATAATATAGTTTCTCGGGATCTGGAGATTCAAGAGAACAATCCCAAAACGACTGCTTCTCAGTTTGAGTGGATTTTCGACCAGTGAGAGGCCCGAATTTTTTTTGGAGGGTTTTTGAAATTTTTTCCTGGTCACGGAAAGTTTTGAACAAATTGTACTTTTTTCATTTTTTTTCCCTAAAAATATCGTATAGCCGCTCGTGTAGGATACAAAAAATCACTAATGTCGGTATATCAAGCTGACCATATAATTCGGCGTAAAAATAGGCTCGAAATAAAGTGAGGATTATCCCATTTCGAGTTTTTTAAAAAAAAGTTTTGTTATGCAGGGAAAAGGCCCCAAATAATATCCTATATTGAACGGAACTCCATCTTAAAAACGTTTTCAACGTGAGCCCAGGGGATCGAATTCCAGTATGCTCTTCTCTTTTTTGATAGTGTAAGGAATATTTTAATATTTAATAGAGGAGAGATGTGTTGTGTTGCGAAACCCACGCATGGGCCACGCTCACCAGCGATTGGACAGTTAGAGTTGGTTGTGTCGTGTTTATTTACTACTTATAGAGCGCTCGCGAGTCAGACAATTGCTTCAGGTCAACAAATCGAATTTATTTAGACAAAATATGACCTCGATTACAGGGCTTAAGACATATTAAGGGAAGGAAATATTTTCGGTTGTATACTAGGTGAGTGAGAATAAAATATAAGGCGTCCAAGATTTATCTTAAATTTGAGGTAAATAGCCCCATTTTTAAAACGTTGCAATTTGAACTGGGGTCCCAAGGTTTTTTTTATAAATTAGAATGAATCTTCAAATTTTGAGCAGATGCACCTTAATTCTAGAATAAAAATATTTGTTTGTTTTCTCTAATTAAACTTCAAGTGGGTATGAAACAAGGTTTGACTTTCTGACATTTTTGTAAATAACCAGCCCAAAATTCAAGAGAGTGTTGTTATATATGAAATGAATATTCGCAAATTGGGTCGGGTAGGACATGCAACGGGTCCACTTTCATCAGAATCGAACAATGGCCCTTTAACTTTGATCAAATTGGCTTGCACATTTCGGCTGTGATTTTAAATCAAAAATTTAATACCGATTTCGAGTCTACAAGTTTTCTTTTTATTTCCAGGCTTCTGGATTGGCCTATTTTTTAAACTTTTGTCGTTAATATATGATATTAACCCACCTATAGTCCAAATGTTTGTCTTGCTGTGACAAATCGAATGGTAGGTGAAAAATATATAATTAAATTAGTTTTGGCTGTTCTCTTGTGAAACAAAGAATGGAGAAATCTGAAAAGCTGGTGAGCAAAGTAACAAATTTTGAAACAAAGTTATAATTTATTGCAACCCTGGCTAATCTATGAATGTTCACTTTCTACTCAACATTTAAAAATACAAAAGTAAAATACAAATTAATATATTTGAAAATTCGCCAAAAATTAAAATTTTTGTAGTAATTCCGGTCAGAATTTACAGACAAAAATTTTGGTGATACTGTCGGAGACTCATGATTTTCTGAAATTTCCAGCAAGGGAATAACTTTTTTTATTTTACGTTCCGCTGCAGATCCTGATTAATTTCACCGGTTTTTTGACCGGAAATTATCGGTTTCTCTAAAACTGCTCTAACGTTTTTCATGAAACTTACAGGGAAGGGTCCAAAAAATCGAGGTATTCGAAAAAAATGTCAAAAATAAAATCTGACACCGTTGAGAGGGTCATATAACATGGTATTGCTATCTTTAGATTGTTTGAGTAAAATTCAGCCAAAACATGGGCATCTGTACAGTTTGCCCTCAGGAATTTAAATAAAAAATCAAAAATGAAATCTGACACTGTTGAGGGTGTCATATTACAAGATTCTGCAATCTTTGGATTGTATGAGTGAAATTCGGCCAAAACATGGGCACCAGTAGAGTTTGACCTCAGGAATTAAATAAATTATCAAAAACGAAATATGACACCGATGANTTTATATTTTGTATTAATTTTTGTTGAAAAATGAGTCCCTAATAGGCCGAAGGCCAATAAATTTTTTTTTTATATTTTGTATTTAGTGGATATAGTGGATTTTTTATTCTATTTTGTTGAAAATTGAGCCCCAAATCGGCCGAAGGCCGATAAAGGAGGATATTATATTCTGTCTTCAATTTTGTTGAAAAATGAGTCCCATCAGCCAAAGGCCGATAAAATTTTTTTTATATTTTGTATTTAATTTTGTTGTTAAATGAGCCCTAAATAGGCCGATAAAAAAGGATTTTGTATTTAATTTTGTTAAAAAATGAGTACCCAATCGGCCGAAGGAGTGGATTTTTTATTCTATTTTGTTGGAAATTGAGCACCAAATTGGCCGAAGGCCAATAAAGGAGGGATTTTTTATTCAATTTTGTTGAAAAATAAGCCCCAAATTCGCTGAAGGCCGATAAAGAAGGATATTATATTTTGTATTCAATTTTGTTGAAAATTGAGCCCCAAATCCGCCGAAGGCCGATAAAGGAGGAAATTATATTTTGTATTAAATTTTGTTGAAAATGAGTTCCTAATCGGCCGAAGGCCGATAAAAGATGATTTTATATTTTGTTTTAATTTTGTTGAAAAATGAGCCCCAAATCGGCCGAAGGCCGATAAAGGAGGAAAAATTTTATTTTTAATTTAATTTTGTTCAAAAATGAGACCCCAATCGGCCGAAGGCCGATAAAAGGTCATTTTATATTTTGTATTTAATTTTGTTGAAAAATGAGCTCAAAATCGGCCGAAGGCCGATAAAAGGTCATTTTATATTTGTTTTAAATTTTGTTGAAAATTGAGCCCAAAATCGGCCTAAAGCCGATAAAGAAGAATATTATATTTTATATTTAATTTTGTTGAAAAATGAGTCCCCAATCGGCCGAAGGCCGATAAAGAAGGATATTATATTTTGTATTCAATTTTGTTGAAAAATGAGTCCCCAATCGGCCGAAGGCCGATAAAANACGGTTTAATACTGCAAATTTGAAAATGTCAAATTTAGCCTCAATGCGTATCAATTATGCCCTTAATTGTGTGAATCGTGCTAAAAAGAGAGATTTTTATATTTTTTATCGCCATTTGATGCCTTTAAATTACCTTTTTTCACATTTTGTTTTGATACGATTGTAGCAAATTAGCAGATTACCATATAATCAAGTGAAAAATATGTGTTGATAATGAAACGAAGGTTATACGCTTGATTTAAACACCATGGTCACGCGTGACCGTGAAAAGACTGTGAGTCCAGAAGTTGTTCCGGATTGTAGGAGTTAAAGATAATTTTCACAATTTTTTCGAAAAAATAAAAAAAAACTCAGAAAAGAAATTATTCGGATTTCCCACCCTACATTAGTTCTATACCGGAGCCGGAGTTCCAACGATTCATATCGGAGTTGAATCATCAGACAGGATGGTATCTTATTGGTTTCAAATTTCTAAAAATTGTAAATGCTTAGTGTTCTAATCTATCCAAATCCGAAGGTGGTATTGCACCATTCTTATTTTTTTCACAGTGTTAACGGTCAAAAAATATTCAAACTGTTTGTTAGTTTTAAAACGAACCAAAGTTTTTTCGGACAAACAGTGTACACTTTACAGAATAATTGCCAAAACCATAAATTTTTGAATTTGTCAGAACTAAGTGAAGCAATAAAGGGGAAAAATTGAAATTTTGACAAAAATAAAATATGTCAAAAAGTTAAATCAATAATAAAACATGTCGAAAAACTGAAATTTTTTGAAAATCTAGAAAAAGTGCGAAAGTCTAATTTTTTACCAAAACGACCATATATATTGACAATATAATGTTGTTCAAAAATTAAAAATTTGGTCAAAAGTTTTAAAGGTCTAAAAATTGAGACTTTTTTATCAAAAATAAAAAGTGTCGTAAAAAATGAAAATTTTAACGAAACATGTCAGAAACTTAAGATTTTAAACAAAAACAAAATTACATATCCAAGAATAAAACATAATGGTGAATTATGTATTAATAGATAATGAATTTTATATTTTTGAAGATAATGGAAATTATTTCTCCCTCTTCCCGCTGAGGGCAATACAAATTTTCAACTAGATATGATTTTAAAGTTGTAAAAATGTAAGATTAAGAAGGGGGTGGGACCAGTAACGGGACCATATTTATTTCGCCAGCGTGGAACGCTCGAGCATTTTGGCGAGACCGACCAATTGGAAGTAAGATAGAACAAAATTATCAAACGAGTATTGAACACGAGCCAATCATAATTTTTGTAGTTAAATGGCACATATGTGACCGAAATCGAATGATTAAAGATCATCTCCCATATGTTGGATTCTGATGACAGTAATTAAAGTAAAAGGTTGATAATTAATGATTAAAAGCATTTATATCAACCCAAAGATTTACCAGTTCGAGATTTTATTTTTTTAACGATGAATCAATCAAATGTGATGAATCAATGTAGTCATCCTAGTGGCCCGGAGAAATTGGTCTTTTTGAGTTTGGTGTACTTCAAATGTTTTCAAGAAAAGGATTGTAGAATAATCCGTTGATTTTTACACAAAATACATATTTTAATTGTCAATTTTGACTCAAAATGTGAGAACGTTATGCCGTGTAAGTTATAGGGTATAAGTTATACCGTATAACTTATACGGCACAACTTTTACACCGTTTAATTTATACTGTATTATAATATTTTCTCGCTAAATTTTCGGAACTTTTTATAATTTATACCGTGCAGTTGATGTGATAAGGTATTTCAAAAGAGATGAGTCTATTTTGAAGATAATGAGAAATAATTAATAATAATTACGAATGATGGAATATGTAGAGAAGTTGTTACCAACAAAACCAAAAAAATTAAAAACTTATTTTTGGCGTCATTGAGATTCAATAGTTTTCAACTTAATTCATTCCGCCTGAAACTTCTTTCGATGATTTTATATGTTTGATTGATAAATCACCGACAGAGGTTTTAAAGGATCCAGAAAATGAAATTATTCCATTTTAAATCCTTAAAAGGGGATGAAACACTGTGTCTTGAAACTGTCAACAAGTTTTTTCTAAAATATAATAACACGTATTTTCATGACGTTTCGAAGGTTTTCAAAGGGACAAAATTTGCATTTATAAAGTTTGTTATTAATTTTCTTGTACTTTCTCACTTTGCGGTCATTGATACTTTCGGCAAGCGCGCGTGGTGATTGCCCAGAGATAAGGATCATAATAATAAGGAACTCACTGTTAATAAAAATCTGATCAATAATCATTTGGCCATTAACGAACTGATCAATTTTTTATTTTTATTAGGTTGACATTTTCTATTTTTTGGGCATGAATTTTTGATAAGCTGAATGTGTTAATTGAAAAAACAGTACATTGAAGGATTTGTCTGCTTATTGGCGATGCTTTTTTAATTCTTTCACCTCTAATTGGCGAGAATATGATTTGCAATGCAGTTGCAATAGATAATTTAAATCTTCTATACTGTAGCTGAACATATTTCAAATGGATTCATGATGATCAATGAATCATAATCAGAAAAAGTTATCATGATGATCAAATATTCACAGTTTTTCAATAAAATAGTTGTACATATAAGTTAGTTGTACAACTAGTTGTATATCCCTTTATCACACTTTTGTTAAGATACCGGCCCTGTGTGGTAACTAGCTGGCAGTTGGTAGATTTTTCCACTGTTATTTATAATTATTCATCATTAAATCTACCAACGGCAATTTCTAACCAAAGTGTGATTAAGGGATATGTCAGATTATTCATTTTTAGGGTGTAGTGGTCGCTCATCGAGAGCCAAACAGAACATGTTCACCAACTTCGACATTTAAAAGCAGGAATATCAATGACCATAATAGTGCCGGGAGTTAGGGTTACCATGAAATCAGGCAGGAACGGCAAAATCGACCATCTCAGATTTTATTTATTTTAGTAGCAATTTTAGTTTCTGTGCTGAAATTAACAAAGAAAAAATTTTGGGAAAAAATGATGTCCCGTTTTCCAAAATATAAGTATTTATCGAAAATGTTTATTTTATGACGCTTGCCAAAAAATTGATGATAAAATGGAAATTGTGAAATTTAATAAAGAAAAATGTTAAACTTTGTTCAAATGGAGATATAAGCTCAAGACATTTTTCAGTTGAATTGCTACAGATTAAACTGTGCTAAATGTGATTTACCTTGTATCGCACCACTTTTATTTACTGTAGCTCAGCGTAAAGGTATGAAAGTGTCTTTTCTGAAACGAAGTACAAAATATATAAGCGTTTCAATTGGCGATTTCAATTTTCGAGATATTATGCTTTTGAGCGTGCCTTGTACTTTCTCAAAATATTTAAAAACTTGGAAAGTTAAAGGGTGTAAATCACTTTTTCCTTACGAATACTTTAAGTCTGTTGAAGAATTAGAAAAATACCAAGAATTTCCTCCGTTTTCTGCTTGTTATAGCAATTTAAAAGGTGACAATATTTCCGAAGAAGATTATATTGATGCGAAAACATAATTTTATCAAAATAAAAATCTACCAAATAATCACGAAAATAAGATGAATAATATGAAAGATTGGCTTATTTTTTATAACAAAATGGACGTGTTACCATTTTTAAAAGCAATTCAAAATCAATTTAATGCTTTTTATGAGTTATTTGGTCAGAATTTCATTGATTTTTTAAGTTTGCCCGGTTGTGCTCAAAAAATATGCTACAATTATTTCGATAATAAATCACCCTTAATTTGTTCGTTTAACAAAAATGTTATTCGGGAAGATTTTCGAGGTCAGCTTTATGGTGGTTAATCTAATGTATATCACCGTTATCTTAATTTACGTGATGACACCGGACCAAAAGGAGGAGGTTTTGCACCAAATGGAGATAAATTCAGCTATTTCTGCTTTTTGACTTCAACTTCCTTTACTTATGGTGCCAAAGTCAACCTTTGCCTACAACACCTGGTATTTTATGGCAAAAAACACATCGACAGCTGCGAAAAAGTATACTTTCGTCACAGACGTCATTTCAAGCTCTTCAGTGGTTGAACTATATGCAACATTACTGTGGGGATTTGGTTGATCGTAATGGTAAAAGAGCTACAATCGAGCATCATTTTTATCGGAGAGAAAAAACTGTTGGCAAATATGAGATTGACGGCTATGCAAAAGTAAATACTTGGGAAATTTACTTTGAGTTCAACGGTTGCAGGTAAATTAACTAAACTTAAAGGGTTAGTGTGGGATGAAATTGAAAAAAATTCGTTTATGTTTTAAAATAAAATTTTTCGAGGGCTATGTTCAAATTGTCAAGTCTAGTATAAATATTAATTTTTAAGGTTTCACAACTGTCCACATTGCAAAGAAAAAGTTGCCTCCAACAACGGCAAAGATGACAATGTTAAACATCAATTTTTACGTTTTCGTGGAACTTTGCATTTAATGTATGGCTGTCAGTGTGAAAAGAAACGAAGTGCTTACAAATACTTGCTCACAGAAATGTATCCTCAGCTGAGTTTAGATTACTCTACAGATGATTAACTTTTATCTGGTATAAAAAGTGGAAAACTTTATGGCTTTGTCAAATGTGATGTAGAGTCTCCAAAAGAGTTCATTGAAAAGTATCTACACTTGAATTTTCCACCAGTTATCCGGCGACATACTGTAGAAAAGAACATGATGACAGAATATATGAAAAACAGATTTCTTTCCAACGGTAGAAATACAGGAATAAATACGCTGATACAATATTTTCATGAAAAATCATTAATACTGTTCTCGCCATTGGCTCAATTTTATATGAACTTGGCCTCAAATTATCTAATGTGCAATACTTTATACAATATCAGCCATATAGATGTCTTGAACATTTTATCAAACAAGTGGCGTCTATGAGGATAGCTGCTGATTATGAATGTAACGATGAAAAAAGTACTACAGCAAAACTTGTAGGCAACAGGTAAACTTTGAAACACTTATAATAAACAAGTAGCTCATAATGCATCTTTCATTTAACTTAGTTTTAAAAAATAGTATACAGCTCGAAATTAAGTAAAACAAATTTTAGACCTGATTTGTTATTCATTTAACGTGGTGCTTAAGAATAAATTTCTATCAGGTTCCGCGACGCTTACCTCCTTAAGTTAGACGATACTTATAATATATGTGTTTAGTTGCTATGGTAAATTTATAGAAGAACCCACAAGATATGGTAGCAATATTCTGGCCGAATCGACTAAATTAAAAAAAAATGCAGTCAAACCATTATTTGAGAATTTTGTTTGAAGATGGTATTTCAGAAATGGTCAAAATAAAAATGAAAAAGTAAGAAATTACAGATGATAAGCCTATTGTAATAGGCCTTGCAATTATGCAACTGAGTAAACTACTTTTTATAAAGTTTGTTTAGTTTATGGAAAATTGTCTGCAGCAGGGAAGTTACAAACTGCTCTACTGTGACACCGATTCTATGGCGTTTGGGTTGACAAAAACGATGAAACCTGAGAAAACGGACACCTGACGCCAAAAGTTGGAAAAGTTATTTATCCTATTGTTAAACCCTCCAAAATAGACTATTTTCGAGCTGAATGGGGAAACTACTTTGTTCTTGATGACTCTATCGAGCAAAACCCGGATAACTAAAAAGTAAGCTTATTTACAATTAAAAGACGGCCCTGTTCGGCTAATATTTTATCGAGAATATGTCAAATTAGGAACAGGGATACCCTTAAAAGTGTTACATATAGTATTTATCGTAAATTATTAAGTTGAATATGAGTTTGAAAAGAGGGAATTTATTGCATTCAATCCCAAAATTTATTGCCGTATCAATGATGAAACAGATGAGCAAAAATTGAGCAGTAAAGGAATTCCACCAAAATTGGATTTAAATAACTTCCTGTACAAATATGTTCTTTTTAATGATGCTCCACACTTTGTTCCATTTGATCAACTTCGCCTTGATAATAAGAAGCAAATGTCTCATGCTACTTTGAATAAAAAAGGACTTTCTAATTTGCACATTAAAACGTTTGTTCAACAAGATAAAGTCACTTGTACACCTTTGATGGTAGACGGTGAATATGTCTAACTTTTTATTTTATAGACTTTTAACGATCTTAATTAATTATTTGCATGGACTATTCTAATTCACTTCTTTATCGTTAAACTTTTAATATTCAAGTGAACTGTTACTACTTTTCTTGCATGTCTATCGGTACGACGCGTCGTATACGTTTTTAAAAGTGAAGATGGTAGTATAGAAAATTATTCTAATCACATGTTTCATCTTATTTATTCGCTTGAACGCGCACATTCTGAAGAGCTTCTTAAAAAGCGTTTTCAAGCAAAAAACTGATATTCCCACGCTTTCGCGAAATATAAAAACTATATAAGTCGAGCAACTTGTTTGATATTTCATAAATTTCAGAATGAATAATTATGTAAAAAACAGATCCTTGATGGTTTGATCGTGAGCTTGACGCAAACAGTGTATGTGATGAAGTTGAGCTTGATTGCTTAAATAAATTTCAACGTACTCATATGATCAGAGATTATGCCTTTTTTCCAGATCATAACCGTGCGGTTCGCCAATATAGAAAACAAAAAGTTTTTGTTGAGGACATCGATTTAGTCAGATACATCAAAAATATATGTGATTATATCTCTGGGACTTATTTGATTGCTTTGGATCTTGGTTATTTCGTACTGAAGCCAACTAAACAAGCTGACACAATAAGGTAAACATATTGAATTTTTTATATAAGTTTGAATTTATAATTTAAGTTTTATTTATCCTTCTTATACAAACAGCTTTATAAAACCGAAACTTTTCAATGAAGAAACCATTCATGCTTTTTATGAACAATTGGAGAAAATTAACAAGGATTTGTTGCTAAACTGTTTCACAGAACATCAAAAGAACGATTATTATCAACAAAGTGGTTTTATCTGTCGAAACGCTGTTGTTTTTCACATTTATTTAACCAAATTGTAATGCAGAAAAACAGTTAAACTTTGTTTAATTCCCAGTAGTAACGGGTTTTGTTCAGTTTTTCTCCGGCAGGATCAAGCAACTTGTACCAAATAACTCCAGCTTTTTGATGAACACTGGCAACTGTGTAGAGTTCTTTTGACCAAGCAGGTTTGTAACCTTTATCAGACAACTTTCGCTTTTGTAAAACTCTCACCAAGTCAACCTTTGGTAATCTAGGTGCCATATGTTGGTCTATATTGGGAAACATAGTTTTGAAAACTTCTTTGCAATAAGAATCATTGACACGTGATGGCACGCCATGGCGCCATACCAATAGTGCGATGTGGTGTATTATTATAGTTTTCAGTTGTTTGTTCAAGATAATCAATCCATCGCTTCGATTTATTTGCATACAAAGTTTTTTCCAACCTACGTTTGATGGTTTGTATCACTCTTAAGTTTTGAAAACAACTTTCACATCTTTGTTGAAAAATTCGGGACGATCATCTGTTATAATAGTATTAGGATGATTATCCGTACTGCTTAGAATAGACGGAAAAGCTTCAGATGATGAATTTTTATCTTTTTTCTTCATGGGTTTTGTCCATAGCATTTTTGTGAAGCAATCTATAATCACCAGAATGTATTTATAACCTCCATTTGCAAGTTTCAAGACAGGTTATGAATATTCTATCAAATCGGCTATAAATATTTGTCGAGGATAATGCGTTATAATTTTTCTTGTTAGATATTTTTGCTTGACAATACGTCTGTGCATACTGTGGTTCTCATTTTCTCTCAGAAATTGAATTATCTTAGGTGAATATGATGGAGTACTTCTTATGTTTTCATATATTTCTCCTAAATCTCTTTCAATTTCTCTAGATTTAGATGTTTGAGTTCCAACATTATTAGTTGTACTTGTTTTTTAGCTCTATTCGTCACTGTTTTGTCAATAAATTGCTGTTTTCTCGTTCTCATTTTTTCTCCAAATGAGATAATTGAATGAAAACCCACGCTTTTATACAAAATTTAGTATAACTTAAATGGCCCGAGGCGATATATAATTTAAAATTTCGACCACCACCCCCCTAAACTCGTACACTCCGATTAGGCTGATTGTCTATCACTGATAGAGCGCCATGGTGTTACTGTAAGGCGGTTTCAATTACGGTTAAAGGGGTGCCATATGAATCAACGGCCCTCAGAGTACAAATCCTAACTATTTGAATGATACAAACAACGCAAGATATTAGCACCCAATCAAAACCGTTGATTGCTCAATAGGCCGATTTCATTGGTCAGACTAGGTTCCAGCTCATTTAATAGATTTTTTATTTATTTAAGGAAAGATTTGAGTTCGAATTTTCATTTTTTTAATTCGTAAAAATTTCGAAAAAATAAAAACATGAAAAATTTCCCGCATTTTTTGTCCAAAATTTTTTTCTTATTTTTTTATTAAAATTTTTGGGTAAAAACCAAAAAAATAGCCACTTTATCTTTCTGCATAGATGCCTACATAATTTCTGACCGTCGTTTGAAAAATCATAAAATCTTTATTTTTCATCTTTTGTGGATTTTTTTAGAAATATTATGAAAATTTTCTGCGAATCAAGTTCAAAATTTTTTATAATTAGTTTTTTGAATTCTCTATAAAAAATAAGGCAGAATCACTTGTGACATTTTCGGATATCTATTTGGTTTCCGTATGTCAACCGATGGACCGAGGGTCAAGCAAATATCCTTCTGAACTACTAACGTAGCAATAGGGACCAAATGGGGATCTGTAGCCTATCTTATAGTCTTAGAATCTGATTCGATACCTGTAGTATTGCGTGCAACGGTTTATACCTGTTGTCTGTACGACCTCGTTCTATCTTGCTTAAGCTTATACTTTGTATTGTTCTGCAGATAAACTGAGTCGTGATACTTTGATTAATGTAATTCAACCTAATGTATTTCTTTATCAAACAGTCACATAAATGTAATATCTCTACATACCCAAATCAAGCGTTAATCTCTTGTGACTAACTTTCGCTCTATAACTCGGTCTATGTCGAGTTGATTGCTCACTAGCCATTTCATTGGTCAATCCTGATCAATCCCTGATCAATCCTGATCAATCCCCTTTAGAATCTAGCGTAGGCTTACGTCTACATAGTTTGTTGCCTTCAACTACCCAACCGCTGCATACAACAGTAGTCTCTCGTTGCCTGCTACAATACTATGTGGGTAATACTGCGTGCTACGTACCCCGGTATAAAAAGAAAAAAATTTATAAAATAAATTTTTCTCCTACCTAAAGCTCTATTCTGAACACTTAATGTTTCCCACTTAAGGGGGGTACTCAACGGTTTTTTAATTCAGGTTAGGGACATAATAACTGCACCAAATAGCCTCAGGAAGGCCACGAAATGCATTTTTGCTCTTATCATAAAAAAATTTCGAGATTTTTCAAAATTTTCGAGTTTTTTCAGATTTTTTCTAGTATTTTTTTTTGAAAAATACATAAACCTCAATTTTAATGAAAAATTCCAAAAATAAGTAAAAGTGAGTAGCACCTTTTTACTTCAGTTTTGAGTAGCTTCAATTTGAGGGTACTTTCGGTACAATCGGATAAAATAAATTTCAAGAAACTCCAAAAAATGACTTCCGGTTGAACCAAATGCAATTTCTATAAATAGAGCGATGGTCAAAAAAAAAGTTTTGCACTAGAATTAAGAAGACATGTGTCTACGAATTATTCAAATTAAAACAAAATCGACCAATCGTTTCTAAGAAAATTTTTTTAGTTTGAATTCACGTTTACTTGATTCTAAAATATAAGGGATCAAATTTCAACCTGACGTAAGCAAATTTTTTCTTCAGTAGACCATGAGCTTACATTGATGGTACTTTCAACTCGATACGATGAAATTTTTTTTATAGAATCATAAAAATTGACTTCCGGCTGAACTAATCTGCAATTTCTTATAATAGGAGCGATGTTCAAAAAAAAATTCCACTGAAAAATTGAGAAGACATGTTTTCTCGAATAATACCTAATTTAAAAAAAATCGACCGAATCATTTTGAGAAAATTGAGCTACAAATTCTAAAAATATCAAAATTACGGTTTTTCATAATTCTAGAACAAGTCGATGAAATTTTTGCAAAATATTTTCGATAACTGTCGACGTAGTAGTGACCGTTTTCTTACAAACTCTCATCAATTTCCTTGGAGTTTGACTCTCTTACCGATGCCGACTACTACCATTTCGAAAGTCGCAAATAACTACTTTCCGATTGGCTCTCCGCTTGCTGTGACGAACTTCCTGCCTGGGATGCATCTAACTGAGTGCTTCACGCCTTGCAGTAACGTGTGTACGACCGACACTGCCACACCCGAGTCACAAATTAGCGTAGCTCTCTTTACATCTCCAAAAGCTGTCATGTCCACCACCATATACGGAAACCATACCTTGGCCTGTGGTTCTATCGTACCCGTATTTCTTAATGATAGAACCGGCCTGGCTAGTCACCCATCAGCCGCATAGCCGTCTCTTTCGGCTATGTATTGTACGACTGAGGCTTGTTCTGCATTCGACAACTCGTCCGTGAGGTCTTGTCAGACATTAGCGACTCTGCCTCTACCTCCACGTCTGTTGTTGCCTGCACCGGCGCGCCGCGTCTGCTGCCTGCACCTCTTGATGCTCCGGCCCGCTGCCGGCAGTCGAAATATGCGTGAACTGGTTCGCCCGCTTTCGAACTGTCCTTCGTGCATTTTGTGCAGACTTTGCTGTTGGTGACCTTTTTGTCGTTACCACCGAATGTTTTCTTCAAGAATTTAAACTTTCCGAGATTGAAGTTGCTTCTTTTCTTCACGCCGTTGTTTCTCTGAAATCTAACTAGCTCGTCCTCTTCTAGGTAATCCATTTCGGCAATTTCTTAAGCGACGTGGCGCACTGCCATTGGTCCTTTTGCTCTCGGACATTCCAGCTGGATTATATTCTGCAATTTTAATCTGTACTGGACTACAGTCGACGGTAATAAGTCGTGGCCCGCAACGTCGCAGAAATAGTCCTCCACCAATCTGCATTTTGAGTTGTCTAGGCCCACTGCTGCCACAACTTCGATTAACAGCCACACTAGTGGTGATATTCTATCATCAGCTGCTTTACAAACTTGGTTTTCACCTTCGAATGTATTCATTTGCCCATCCTTGTCCATCTTATATGCCCTGATTGCTGATTTCAATCTTTGACATGAACTTCTTCGGGGTATTTAGTGACTCTTTCACGACTGCCTTTACCTCCCGAAAGAATTCGCTTGGTCTCTTGTAGTCGTGCTCTCATGTGTCAATTCCGTTCCAGATCAGCGTTCTTTTCCGGAAATCTTCCCAATTTTCAAAATCCCCCCTCTGCATCTTTTGAACCAGATATTCCTCGACGATGTGGGTGGAGAACAGCATTCAGGTTGAGAAAGCAGTAGTTCGCCATTTCAGTGCGGGAGCTATATTTCTCTCCGCTTTCGTGAAAAAGGTCGAACTTTCTACCCCCTCTCGTCTTTGGTGACTTTATGAAGTCCATCTGTGTAGTATTCCAAGTAGCCTGCAGTAGTATTCGTACTGCAGCGGGAAAATCTCATGTCATTTACGAAAACCTGTAGTTCTTCCATAGTTGTTGGGCAACCATAGTTTACATATGCTTCGTCGGGATGTGCGCCCCGTTTTGCCTTCCACGTCCATTTCAACGTTTTCAGCGATTCAGGTGCACACTCCTTGTTTTTCAGGATTTCTGTTTCAATCGCTGCCAGTCACACTCCTAGTTCTCGAGCACTTTTGATTTCATCAATCGCAAGTGGTTTCAATCGATCTAGTTGTGAAATTGTTGCTGCATGCGACGATGCGTATCCAGTTTTCAGCTCGTCCGCCATACCCAAGTAAAATGCGACTTATCTGAGCCTCTTGGTGATTGACTCTCCCGGACTCGTATTAATCACCGTTTTTGATGCGATTTTTACCTCCGCTGTTTCGCAATTTTAATGCAAATGACAGCTGTCAGCTTTCGCGAAATAAGGTTATTTTGCACTTATTGTTCAATTAGCCTTTTTAATTGCCCTGTATCAAACTTGTTTTAGTTTTTCTACCTCTATTTCTAAATGTACTAAACTAACCTAACTCGTGTGAAGAGTACGCCAAACCGGTACGGTCTTTCGACGGGTTTTCCGGAATATACTTGTTCCCTAAGCTCGGAATTCGCGAGACTTATAAAAGAGTTAGGATCCCTCCAATTATCCTTCGAAACGTAGTTTCGTTTCCTTCTAGACACCACGTAGCAATAGGGACCAAATGAGGATCTGTAGCCCATCTTATAGTCTTAGAATCTCCTGATTCGATACCTGTAGTATTGCGTGCAACGGTTACTAACCTTGTTTGCCTGTACGAGCCCGTTATATCTTGCTTAAGGGGGTTGGTGGGTGTAAAGAATGCATGAGTGGAACAAAATAGTTTATATTTTTTCTAGTATCCGTCAATAACATATATTTAATCTTAAAAGTGATGAAATAATATTTTCAACCAATCATATTGCGTTATTTTGGCCGAGCCAGTGGGGGGAATGACGCGAGAGACACCACGCGTCGAAAACATGATTCCTGCAACACTTCACCAACAAAGAAATTATATCGTATGAACTTATTTTACGTATAAAAACAAACAGAGAATAATTTTTCAACGAAATAACGACAATAAAATATGACAATATTTCGTAGGTTTCAGACATTTATGTTTATTCAATTTGAAACAAAATTGACCGACTTATTCCGATTTTAAAGAGAATTTCTGAATTTAATTTTACCGTCTTAAAACAAACAGAGAATAATTTTTTCAACAAATAACGTCAATAAAATATGACAATATTTTGAAGGTTTCATACATTTTATGTTTATTCAATTTGAAACAAAATTGACCGACTTATTCCGATTTTTGTGTGAATTGAGAACATATTTTTACCAATTTTTCACTGCGGTACCGGTGAGCCATCCTTCACCAGAATCATAAAAGTTACTTGCAGGTGATAGAAAAGGTTTTAGTCTCCCGTATTTTTGTTCTCATTTATTCTTATCTGCCCGTTGTCAAACCCTTCCAGTCCAGCTGGAGGAGAGGGCTATTTTCCCCAGCAATTCCAACATTCTACACCCACAACCCCCTTAAGCTTATAATTTGTATTGTTCTGCAGATAAACTGAGTCGTGATACTTTGATTAATGTAATTCAACCTAATGTATTTTTTTATCAAACAGTCACATAAATGTAATATCTCTACATACCCAAATCAAGCAATAATCTCTTGTGACTAACTTTCGCTCTATAACTCGGTCTATGTCGAGTTAATTGCTCACTAGCCATTTCATTGGTTACTGATCAATCCCTTTTAGAATCTAGCGTAGGCTTACGTCTACATAGTTTGTTGCCTTCAACTACCCAACCGCTGCATACAGCAGTAGTCTCTCGTTGCCTGCTACAATACTGTGTGGGTAATACTGCGTGCTACGTAATGAAATTTACAACACTTGGTTGTACAACCGGTTAGTGCCATTTGGCACTCAATTATTATAAATTTTATTCTTGCAAATTATTCTCAATTAAATGTCGGGTGTTACAGGCGTAATTTTTTTCATAGTCAGGACATTTTTTAATATCAAAACGCAATTAAAGATCAATTTTTATTTAAAAAAAAAAGGTGTTTTTCACTATTTTTCGCCATCTTTCATGAAAAAAAATTTTGATATTCAGGAAATTTTCAATGTTCGGGTTTTGTTGGAAATGATTGTACAATGAAAAGTGGTTCTTTATATTTTTACAGATACTCAGTTATGTTAACCCCCACCTGCACGAGCGTGTTTCAGAACACAGAGAACAAAAATATTTTTGGGAAGTGTCATTTTGGCCGGCGGAATATCGGAACAGACCCCCGATAGTTCTCCTTATTTTTAATTTCAAGAATTTTCGTGAGTTCTAGAAATTTCTCATCAGACCGGAATTATTTGGATGCAATTTTTTCTTTAATGCAGTTAAAACAGTACTGGAACAAGATAAAACTGTTGATAAACATTTATTTGCTGTCGGGAGGGGGGAATCGCCACCGAAAAAGACGATTCCGAGCATAAAAAATTTTTTTGGGCGATCTGGTGGTCAGAAAGTGAGTTTCAAAAACTCTCATTTTTAGCACTAATAACGTTTTTGAGCATAATCAGCTCAATTTTTTAGTTTTCTTGTGCAAGGATCGTACTCACATAAAAATTTGCTATTTTCTGAATACAATTTTTTTTGAAAAATAAAATGTTCGAAAATTTCAGAAANACTGCTCAAAAACCAACAAGTCAAAAACAACAGAAAAATCCAGAAAATAGCCAGATATCTCAAAACCAAAAAAACCAAACTTAAAAATTGAGAACCTATAAATCTAAAAGTTTAAAAAATGCAAAAGGTCAAATTTTGAAATAAATGGAATCTTATTGGCTGGTGAATATTGGTGGGTTTATGATGGAATGACTAAGCAGCCGATGGTGCAGGATGGGAATCCTAAAAATGAGGAAGGCAAAGCTCATTACAATATGGAAAACAGCCGAGTACCATAATAATGGAAAAGTTGGTGCCAACAAAGTTGGACACAATGATGGAGGAGGGATCTGTGGTTTCTTGGATGGGACCAATTTTTTTTTGTTTTGCTATATCCTTTTGTTTTGTTTTTTTTAGCTTGACTAAAAGACGTAAAAAAGCTCAGTGATAATATGTACTAAAAGTGGGGATTAATTTTGAAACTTAACATAAATATAGGAACCAAAAGCTAAATTGTAAAAAAGCAATAATGAGTCTATGATTTTCGAGAAGGGGTGTGAATTTGTCCGAAGGAATTTAAGAAGGAAAAGTTTTCGGGAGCCACTTTGAGTTATCCGTTTTTTTTACTTTTGGATAAATAAATAATAAAAGACCCCTCCTTTTTTTCTGCAAGTAACAAAGAAATATCTAAAAATATACAAACAACATGGTGCGTCTGGCAACAAACGTGGAAAGTGGTGGCGCCTTCTGATTGGATAAACAGGATTCACCCGCCTACACCTGGAAAAGTAACAATTGGCACCAATGTATCCTGAGGCAACATGTTGGCAGTATGACAAAAAAATGGAAAAACAAACAAAAATCAAAAAAAGATGAAAATAAAACAGAGATGAAAATGCAGCTGTAACTTCCCTTATGTTCAAAAACCGTAAAAGTTCAAAATTATAAGCCAATTCGCAAACATTCGCAACTAAACATAAAAATAGTTTAAGTGTGAATTATTGTAGACGGCCTTACCATGGCTGCAATAAACACCATAATAATAATAATATACAGTGGATAACGAACAAAAAAGGCAACCCTGAAGCATTTAAATGAATCAATAAAAAATCACTTTGACGCCAATAGGCAACACCATTGCAATGACGCCAATATGTAACACAAACGCCGATACCCTATTAGCAATAGGGAACACTTTTGGCCTATTTGATAGATTTGCAATGTTATTTTTTATAAATAAATTATTCAACTCAGTTAAATTGACCCAGGTTATGATCAAAAACTATTAATATTTGAACAATAATGTCGTGCATAATAAATGAGTCAGTATGAACCATTAGTGAAATCACTTTTTGGTCTACAGTGGTTTACCCCAACTTGGTTTTGATTGACAGTTCAACATTTTTACATTTTGATGATACCCCGTCATAATTGAAAGTGAAAGTTGAACAGCAGAAAAAATTAAATTAAAAATTGAAAGGCTTTGAAGACGCATTGTGTACGCGAAATAACTTTTCTTATTTCTAAGATAAATCAGAATATTATTTGGAAGAGTATATTTGAAAATTTTTCATTATGTTTGTGAGCAGACAGATTGATAAAATGATGAATTTGCTGAGATATGTTCAAGATAAGTACGATAAAGAAATCTCAAAAATACTTTATGGGCCCTAGTTCAAGATGTAAAGCAAAAAACCTTCAAAAACCTTTAAAAAGTATAAAATGTTTTATTTTAACTTCACGTTTCGATTTATTTTAAATCATCTTCAGAATAAGAATTTATGTTCGAAACAAATAAGAAGACTCGAAATTTCGGCAGTCTAGAATGTCAGTATATCTATACAGTACGGTCAACGGGTCGGTGCGCGTCGATCCGCTGCGCAAGCTATTACTCATCATCTCCTATCATTTTGTAAGAAAAACAAAATATGAGCTTATCAGAGACGCGTATTATTCCACGCTTTTAGCGGTGGGCCCCGAGTGGGTTTTATACCTACCGTTCATTTTGGGGTTTATAGTTTTTTTTACTCCCATTTTGGAATTAAGCTCGAAGAAATTTTCGTCTTGTTGAACATTCAAATTGGGCCGTCTTGTTTTTATAAAATACGCCTCAGTGTGAATCCGTTCAAAGAAGTTTTGGAAGTTGGAAGTTATAATTTTAAAGTGAGACTGCAAAGGTATTTTTGTGAGGGTTTAAGATATTGATAAGAATTATCTCTTTTTTTCTTTGCACGGTTTTTTTGTAGGCTTTACAATGTGTTTTGTGCAACAAAACTTTCCCGCCTATGCTTGGTTGGCCGTGTTCATGAATACGGTGATGTAGGGGTCTCAGACTCATTCCGATATAGTCTTCTTTGCAAACACATTCTAAATTATATATACACTCAGGAGTTTTGTACATAAAAAGATGTAGTGGTTTAGCAGACCGACTAAATAATTGACTTATTTTGGCAGTACGAAGGGCTATATTAACGTTGTAATCTGGTAAAACGTTTTTCATTTTGAATAAGTTGTTTATAATAGCTTTCCGTATGTGCGCAAGTATAAATTAGGCGAAGAGATGTGTCGATTTTAGGTTTATCTGGTTGTTTATGTTTCAGAAAAAGGTTCATTTTTTTTATCGAGTAAGATTTTTTGGTACTGATTTCTTATAAATATATTTTTTACTTTCTCGAGGCCTTCAACTAAATAAAATTCGTTTGAGCTCGAGTCTGACACGTTATGGAACTGGGTGAAAATGTTGGAAATTTGGCGTTTCTATAAATAATTCGCAGTCTAAAAATAGAAGACTATTGTCGGTCATTTTATCATGAGTAGAAAATAAATTTTTGTCCCAGGGATTGTTTTTTTCAAATTTTTTGTTAAAACTAAGTTTTAAAAACTTCCCTTTTTAACAATGACACAACAGTCGTCTGCTTAACGGCGCCATGATACAATATCCCCGTTATTTTCAAATTTTGTTAAAACACTTTATTCCAGCATGTGAACAAATAAATTTTAAATTATGCTCGAAAGGCAACTTCCCATAGAAACGCCAATTCTGGTGCGAAAACGCTAAATTTTGTTAGCGTGTATTTCATTCAGGGAGCAATTTGCCTTCCGAATTATATTCGTCGGAAAATTTTTTTTTTGGGTTTGAAAATAACAATTCGAGTATGAAACTCAAGACTCGAATCGAGTCACTCGATTAACATTGACTGATGGATATAGACTTTTTATATCTAGACTCATTGTCTCATGTTGAGTGAGATCAAATTTGTTTTTTTGTATCTTAGATTTAAATCCTTTTTACTATTTACCAAATATGAAGATTCTTTTAAAAGCGAGGCTTAAATAGGTTTTAAGTATTTTTCTACGTTATTCGTGATACAAGAATGAGCTGGAACTAGCGGTCTCAAAGGGTTGCCTACTTTGTGCATTTTAATTTGACCATAAGCCTCAAAAATAGTGATTTTGGGTCTATATTGAGCATTTTGATATTTGAAATATTTGATCTTAAAGTTTCTGTGAAAAGTTTACGAAATTCGACGAGTTCTTTTTCGAGTACAAATTTTTCGATTTTTTCATCCACAAACAGATGCGCTAGCTATTCGTCATAATCAGAATTTTTGATATGACACAGGTTTGGAGATTTATGTACAAAAATTAATAGACTATCATTAAGTTTTTTAAATTCCATGAATTTTTTAACTCTGTGGTGACAGTGTGGTCTACAGTATAACTGTTCTTTATATTCTGAACTGCGATAAAGCTGTGGCATTTTATTGCATGAATTTCTGTATCAGAAATATTTTCAGCTTTAGCTTTGGTTTTAAAATTGGAAAAAAGGTCGTTAATTTCCAGGAATATTTCATGTTCAGACTGCGAATCTTGAATTTCATCAGAAATTTCGTATGGGGTGAGGTTTACAATTTTTAAATTATTAACTGGAAATTTCTCTTTGTTTGAGTTCAAAATCTTATCTGATTGTTTGAGATGTGTGATCGTTCGACGAAAGATGGATCTAAAAACGAGTATCCTCAGTTTTTACACAACTGCCCTAGAATTATTCTGAGGCGTGATTGAAAGGTACCAAAAAGCGACACCTACCCCCTTAAAAGCTATTTATGTGAGTAGGTTGATATCCCTTTATCACACTTTGCTTAGAATACGTAGCCAAATAGGAGAATCAATAAAATAATTAAATAGAAAAATCGACGTGGCTACACATTCTAAGCAAAGTGTGATAAAGGGATATATATTGGGACACGAACACATCTTTAAAAATATTTTTCAAGGACTATCCCAGGTATCTATCGGCGTTTTTTAATCAGAAACTTTGTGCAAAAAATATTTATCCGGAGTTGAAAGTATAATCATGTCCAAAAATACAATTCAATTTGTCCAAAATAAAATGTCAGGCTTTGTTAATTCGACCACCTTCTTAACAAGGGGCATTTTTAATCACAGAGTTCACTGTATGCTAGGAGTAAAATAAGTCACTTATAATCTGATTTATTTTTCTTATAATAAGTTTAACATATGTTTGTTATCGGGGAATATATGTTTGTCACGATTGATTCCTAGAAATCATGAAAGAGAATATTCAAATACTTTTTAAATTTTTTTATTATAAAACATATTTCATTTCGCGAAGCGAAATGAAATATGTTGTTTATATTTTTCATTTTCGGAGACATAGTCATGTTTTGAGAACATAGTCATTTTTGGAGAACATAGTCATCTTTCGAGAACATAGTCACCTTCCGAAAACATAGTCATCTTTCGTCGATATAATTATCTTGCGAAGACTTGAGCGAGTCTTAGACATGTGACCATCAAGTAACTCTAGGATTGATACAGGGACGAACAATGTGTTCAAATCCAATTTATTATTTATTTACTAAATTTTCGAAAAATTAGTGAAGCAAAAAATAACTAGTGCATTTTAATTTTTGAAATATGCCAAGAAAACTGCAAAACGTACTTTGATACCCGCTAATAAGCAGAGAACAGTCAACAAGTGCCAAGAACTTCCTGATAATCAATGCGTTTGGAAAATGAGCTCTTCTACTTCAATATCAGATGCCTGCCGAGTCGGCCAGATGGAGTCATAGGGTGGGCCAAAAGCTTTTTTCAGGTCGCTGTAACTCGGTCGGGAATTAACGATTTCCTTTAAATTTTGACACAATACTCATTGATCATGAAAGTAACGATGATTTGAAATCTCAAAAATTTGGAGCACTTCAATCTTCGAGCCTTTTAAGAACTTTAAGAGGTCGAATAAAATAATTTCTGATTTATTTTTGAAACTGCTACAAATTCAGAACATAGAACATTAACTAGAAATTTTTAGATTAAATGATCAAGATCTAATTAGGCGTGTGGCTTAAATCTTTTATCTTATTTTTGACAAAAACTTTAAATGAATGTCGCTAGAGCCCTTTATTTTTTGACGGAAATGTACATATTGAATAAAAAAACAATTTGAAAGTTGTGAAAATTTTGTTCAAATGTGGCGCTTAAAGATTATGAACACTTAAAGGAATTTTTTTGCTCACGAAATAATCGGACATTTTTTTTGTAAAGTGATCAAAATATCAGATTGTTACTAATAAAAGCTATTAAAAAACGATTGGTCATGTTCAAAGTTATGTGTAATAAACTCCTTTGGCTAATTTAAGTACTTAATGATAGACAAAAAAATGTTTCTTATTTTTTCAGAAAATGCCTATAAGTTTCCAGAACTTTTAGAAGATGGCAGCTAAAAATTTTTTTGAGATTGTAAAATTTTTTTTGAAAAATTCTTAATTAAGGGGGTGTGGGCTTTCGAATATTTTATATTATTTCGGTAAAAACTCAAATGAATGTTGTAGAGCCCTTCATTTTTTGACAGACATGTAAATAATTGAAAAAAAACTAATTATTTGATCCAGTTTTGAAAATTTCTTTAAATGTGGCGCTAAAAGAGTCATGAACATGAAAATTTTTTTTTGTACAACGAATATCTACAATTTATTCTGTGAAATCATCAAGTATCAGTTAATACTAATAAAAAGCTTTAAAAACGATTGCGGGTCATGTCAAGTAATGTTTGGAATACCACTCCTTAGTTCCATTAAAGTACGTTATTATAGACCAAAAAACGTTTTAATTTTATGTCGAAAATGCTACAAGTTTTCAGAACTTATAGAAAACTTAACTGAAAATTTTTAGAGATCGTAGAATGTTTTTGCTTATTCTGTGATATTTACAAAATTGTGATATTTTTTTAATACAATTTGAAATTTTGCATTCAAAAGACTGATTTGTTTCATTGGAGATTTTGAATTTTATTAACAATATAAATTACCAACAATTTGGCATAAATTCAAGTTTTTTTAACCTGATGTAATGAGCCTAGACTTTTTATTAAGAATT
>SCLH01000328.1:448643-474482 GCA_004367855.1 Oikopleura vanhoeffeni | reverse complement strand
AAAAAATGGCCCAATTTAGCTTTTGTTGTTTTGGGCCATTTTTTTCTCCAGTCAAACGCTGTCTAGCCGACTGGAGAAAAAAATGGCCCAATTAAAAAAAACTCAGGCTGTAGAAATTTTATTTAATATATTTGGCCGAATAAAATCAAATAAATGCATTCTAGAAGCTAAATTCAAATTACTGCGTGAGTCAATAATCCGAAAAGTAGTTTCTGAGGTTTTCAAAACCGTCACTTTTGCATTTATGATTAAAAATGGAGCAAAAAATCAGCCTTAATTCTCACTCTGACTACCCTTTAACTAAATAATAACATCTAGACCTTGTTTTTATTGACCAATCAGAGCGTATCTTCCCAGCCGTCCGGCGGATGGGTGAAATCCGGCTAATAGGTGAAGGTTTTGAGCGAAAAAACTTTCACCTATCCGCCGGACCCTGCTGTAGTTGGGGTTTTTTGGCGAAAAACTTTCCAACTACCGGTATACGCCGCATCCCCCTGTATTACATTTTTGAATTCTAGATATGGCACTAGATTGTATAAGTCAATAAAAAATATTTTTTTTAATTAAAAGTATCAGGAAGTTTGAGTAACTGTCAGAACGTTTTACGTCGTTAATTTATCAAAAAATATTTGTAAAGTGTATTAAAAACTAAAATTCTTACTTTAGCAAAACTCCAGAATTCTTCAAATGAGCCCTGAAGAACGAGAACCTTTCTGGGAGTTTCTGAAATCCTGCGAAAAATATTTGTTCGAACTCGAGCACAAAAAGCAGAAGACGACAAAATTCAGTGCTCAATTAAGAAATGAAATCTTGGAGTATTTGATAAAAAATAATGTTTGCACTTGAAGTTTTTTCTTGTATTAGTTCGGATGCCGCGGCATGCCGTTCATGTTCTGTAAAATGCACTCATAATAAAGAATCTATATTAAAAATATAATAGTAATTTTGCTTTATTTTTGTTTATGCAAGTTTTACAAAATCACACAGCTGCTGTACATTTGAAACGAGCTAGATAATATATAAGCTTAGGAAATTAATTCGTCGAGATCGTTTGAGTCTAAAAGCAAAATTGGAAAATAATAATAAACTAGTTGTGTAAAAATTTTGATAAACTGTGTTGTGCAAAAAATAATACGCCTCGACCCATGGTCAAGAATCAAAATTACATGAAAAAATATTTATATATAAATAAATAACATATAAATTTTCAATGACCTTTAAAAAAAAATTAAATTACAGAAATATCCCTTCAGGAAGAAGGTTGTTATTTTCTAGTTTCGTACTACTTAACGTACATAATGTACTAGACCAAACTAGAAAATAACAACCTTCTTCCTGAATGGATATAATTCTTTCATAATTTAAAATTTATGTTTACGCGTCACCAAGGTTTATTAAAATTTTGTAAAAAAAAATAAATGAATGAATTTTGTGAACAGTTTTAAAATGTGAATGTGAAAATTTTGCGGATTCACTCAAATGAGGAGCTTATGCCAATATCGTTATCAAATGAACTTCCCTCGGCCATCCGAACGCATTTATCCATCGTATCCGAATTTCGAGTGATTGGATCTAAATAAAAAATAATGAAAGGGGGAGTTGTCAGGCTTTCCTGCCCAGAAGCCAGAAATTGCTTCGAATGTGACGAAAAATAGCGTTTTTTCACGTTTTGATACAAGGATGTTTCAAAAGAAATGGTATATCCCTTTATGACCTTTTGATTAATCTAAGAGATGTGGGTTGAGGGAGCCAATCCTAACACTCCTAAGACCCCTTCTAGCCACTCATGAGGCCGCTTTCTCTTCTTTTCAGCCCACATCTCTTAGATTAATCAAAAGGTCATAAAGGGATATGTCACTTTTGGAATATAAGAAGCACACTAGGTTTAGAATATAGTTTAGGAAGTACTTTTTTGAATTTCGGCCTGATTGTCGGTGAATCGTCAAAAAAGTACGCAAAATCTTCAATTTGGAACAAAATTAATGTTAAAATTAATTTTTCATTTCACATTTTGCAGCAATAATTCAAATTTTTTGTAGAAAAAATTCACAATTATTGTTTTGTTTTCTTACCAGTCATCCAATAATCCGATGCCACATTTGCTCGTCTCGTAGACTTCAGCACCACATCAGATCTCAAATGACTTGGATTTTGTCCATGTAAATGCTCCAAATACTCTGTCCCAACTTTTAAAAATGAATTTGGCTCAAAGAACCCAATTCTTACCAAATTTGGCGCAATTTGATACATTCGATTTCGAACAGATTGAATTGTTTCGTACGGCAAAGTAGTATGAAGCTCTTCAGATAACATTTGAATTATTTTCCAATCTTCGACAGCTTGAGCTAAAAATAATTTTAAAATTAATCTGATGTGAATTAAGAATTTCAAAAGTCAAAAATGGGAATTTTTTCTGGTGATTTTAAGACCAAGGTCCTTGGTCAAAGGATTTTTGTTGCCTTTGAAATTTTTTCGAAAGGCCATGATTTTAAGTTCGAATTTTTAATGATTTGACAGAGATTCACTCGTTCAGTTCTTAAAAGGCCAAATTAAGAGATTAAGTAATAATTGCCATTCTAAACATGAGTTAATACTTGTAAAGACACCTGGTCAACCACGAATGACCGGTCAAAGTTGGAGCTCAAATTCAGTTGCGAATAACACCAAAAGAATCCTCTAGATCGACTTTCTCATGAGTGTATTATGAACCACAGGTAAATTATGTACACTAGCGGTGCTACAGCGAAAAATACATAAGGGGTTCTTTTCAAAGCACTTTGTACATGAATTTCCATAAAAGTAAAATATGGAGACATCTATTTCTTATAATATTTGAGTAAAATAGTTTGAAACACCTTAAAATAACTGGTAATCTCATTGGCCTACTCAGGCAAACTCGCGCGCCAATTGGCCTTGAAATTTGGCGAATAGCGCTGCCTCAAAAAAGTCACGTGTTTTGAAGAGTTTTCAGCTCGGTTTCAGCAGAAACAAAACTCCATTATTTTTGGCGTTTTAAACTATTTGACTCATAAAGTACAAATTTCTTTGGAAAAACAAAATGTCTTCGAAAAAACAAAAAAGGAAATACAAAATCCCTCTTAAATATGATGCCCGAAAAAATACTTACTCGGGGGGTTGACCACTTGTCTTGTTCGTTGTGGTCGTCCTTCTAAATTACAAAAAGTTGATGATTTTTCAGTATAAGTTACGGCGGGTAAAATAATATCTGCTAATTCAGCGCCTGCGTCCATATGTGTACCAACATAAATTACCGTCGTATGATCAGAAAATCCTAAATAATTTTTTAAAATTTATTATCACTATATTTTTAAGATCCTTTCTGATTGGTCGAGAAATCAGTGATTTTCTATTAATTCAGGATGTGAGATTTTGATTCAAATGTATAATACATATGTCAGTCATTCAAGATTTGATGCAATAATATTGCAGCAATATCCAGTAGGCTTTTTCGGAAGACCGTTTTTTTTCAAATTTATCTGAAAAGCCTGAAAAACATCAAAGAAAAATTTTTCAAAAAGAAATTCAAAAACAAAATCCTCTGTTTTACATTTATCTAAAACGGCTGCAAAATAATTTGGAAAACAAATTTTCCAAAATAAAATTTCCAAAAAAATCAAAACTTCAGCACAATGTGGTTAAGGGGGTATATCTGTCTGATTAAATAAAGGCCTTAGAGACATTAAAAATGCTCCAAAATTGATACGGGGTAATAATTGAAGTGTACTAAGAAACCGCCAGATCATCAAAAGCAAAATTCGAATAATTTCCGCGATTTTTCGATTTGTTTCTAAAGTATTTTTTTAAAAGATGAAGTTAAAATAACCTGTTTGAATAGAGATTTCGACCGCACTAAAAATTCAACATATCGACTTGACGTAAGCCATACCTTCTCCCATCAGTGTTTTACTGGGCTTTCTTTTGAGTCCTGAACTTTCGAGAAGAATCGAAGCACTTTTTTTTCCCGGGAAATGCTTTTTGGAAAATGACATCAACAATCATATTTCAAGTTTTAAGCTGGAAATTGCAAAAAAAAAGCCGCCAACGAGAGTCTATACAATTTGTTTCTTAGGAATAATTGATAATAATTTGAGCCATTTTGCAATAATATCCTAAGGAGGAGATAGATTTTGAAGTGTTAAATTGTGAAAAATCGTCAGTTATTTCGCGTTCTAGAATTGTTCCCGACTCGCCCGGATCAAAAAAAAGCTCGACGATAAAAGATTGACATACTACCCGTATGCGTGATCTGTTGAAAATTTGAGCTTAAGGGGTAACTGGTCCGCTGGAATTTGACTTTTCCCGGATGAGAAATCAGCCCTAACCGAGAAATTATGGAACAATTACAGAATTAGCCATGTTGTAGATCTACCCTTGAACGTTAAAGTTAGACCCTAATTCCTACAGTAATTGAACTGACGTGGTATCGCAGTATCTGCGGTCAAAATAAGGGTGCGAGTCGCGGTCAAGGTACGGTTTCGGGTTGTTTATTTCTATATATGTAACACACAGGGTTAAAGTGAGTCAACGGCCGCAGTGGTCAGAAATGGCCAGGGCAGTCAGGCCTGTTCCAGCCAGAATCCCCCAGTGACACCAGTAATTGAGCACCTGCCCACCCCGTTGTATTGTCCGCGTCGCCAGTCCACTGAACCGTGACCTGGATAACCTAAAGGAGAAGGTTAGTGGAGAATCTAACGGTTGGTCTCTTTTAATTTTAAATCTACCTATCTCGGGAATTATTATCTCGAGTGACTTTCGAGTGATAAAATATTCGCGCGAGAACAACGTAATGGTGTGTTATAATTGTACGTCTTAATAGAGTTACATGTAATTGTCATGTTAATAATTGTGGTATGAATTTTAAGAACGTCCCCTAATTAATTGATTGAAATTATTTATTTAATCAGTACTTTTATTAAAAGTACAATTAAAAGTGTAATTTTATGTATAAAAGAACCTTAATTATTCTTTATTGGTGAAATTTATTTTTCTTTTTGCTGCGAAGTTCTCACCCCTGAAATCTGCGATCGCGTCTGAAACTTCTTGTTTTCATCGCCGGAAGCTCTCTTTGTCCTAATGGTCATTAGCTTCGTCACGGTATTTTTTGGACATAAGATCACGCTTAAAAACAATTTTTAAGTTTTTTTTTTTGGGAAAAAAAGAATAAATCAAAAATGAAAAAATATTGAGCTACAAAAATTTTTAAAAAACAAAAGAAAATTTATTTGAAAATTTTTTTATAGTAATTTCCTAAACCTCGATTGTGTTGAGGGTTTTTTATTTCCCCGCGTAAATCTTCCTTTTCAACTCCCTTATCTTATTTTGGCGTACGCAATAGTTTTGCTCTAGCCCCAATCGGGTGGGTTTGTTGCCTTGAGTTTTCCCGGAGGTGCTCGATTTAAAAGGGCAAAAGGAAGGCTGCGTTACGGTGAACGATTACTACGGGCGTTTGAAGAACTTGTGATAGTGAGATTAACTGATCTTACTTACGGGTTAATGACTTCCGCCTAACATTTACAAAATTTTCGAAATTTCTTCGAAGTTTTTGTCGTGTATATCCCGAGGAGCGCAGATTTTTCCTCCCGTTTTAGTAACCGGGTTAATTTTGGAGCGTGTCGTTCGTCAATGTGACCGAAAGTTCGAAAAAGGTCATTTACTGGTTGTTGTCTCTTTTAGACTTGTTCTCCGTAGATACCGGAGTAGTTTTTAAACGGCGAAAGCTTGTTCGTCGGCCGTCTTTTCACAAAGTCTACTGAAGGGACTCTCTTTGTGGCCGTGTACAGGCGGTGTGCAGTAACGGGCGCGGGCCTGCTAACGGCCTGTCCATTTTCTACTTGAGCCCTGTGATCTCGGCAATGGGACACCGGAATCGTTGCTCGGTGGCCTAAATAACAATTTTATAGATAGTAGTTGTCGTTTCCAAAAAAAAACGGGTCAAATTTAATAAAAGAAAATCGATATTTGATAAACAATTCCCTGTTTATTGGTATATTTTAGTTGAAAACTTTTGGGCGATCGAAATTGTTTGGAAAAGAGAATATCTCGTGGAGATTTTTAATCTTATTTAGCCTGTCAAAAAACATGGTTAGTTGAATAGAATTTTATTTTAGGTTCATGAATTACGTAATATAGTTTTGCTATCCAACAATTTTTCATCAAGAGTCGTGAGTCGTAATGAAAATCGCTGCATTTTTGTTATTGTCAGCAGCTGTGTAGGCGGCGTGATTTTCAGGCATAATCGCCCGATGAGTGGATTTTCATCCTCAATTTTAAATACGAATTAAAGCTCTTTCAGACTTCTCGCATGAATCCTTCATTATAGAGACGTGGTTCGTTCTCTGCGAATCATGTGTCTCCTGAGGGATAATTTATCCACATCACAAGATTTTGTTTTAAATATTTTGTATTCTTGAAATAATTCTTAAAAAAGGAAAAATTTTGGTAAGGGATTGAAAATTTATAAAAAACTTACTCCCAAAGGTTCAAGTTTTCTCAATTGGTTCCTGGCGGAGTCCATTATCGGATTTTGGCGTAGTATCGTTTTTGGCGCTTTCTTCCTGTTTCTTTATTATATCGTCCTAAAAATTACAAAGTACAATTTTTTGAAGAAAATTATTTTGCTTATTTGCGATATTGGAATTTGGGTGAAAAACTCCGAAAATTATTTTAAAACAAAGTTTGGGAAGGTGAAAATTTGATAAATTATAAATATGCCATATTTTCGAATAGAAATATATAGATTTTTACATTTTATACCTCGGCTGTGTTAGTGTCTACATAATCATTGTAAGTTTTGGCCCGAACATTGATTGTAATCAAGATCGGCGGTTGGCTGGTCTTTTTCCGGTTCTTCGTCTGTATCGTTCGATAGCTCGGAGTCGTATTGATTAATTGATGAGGCCTGGGAAATTCTATCCTGATCCCATATTTATTTTTTTCGGATTCTTTTATCCGAGTTTTTGGTCCGAGTTACAAGATTGGGTCGAATTTCGACATCTGACTCTAGGTCGGAATCATGTTCGTTAAAGCCCGGGTTTTGCTCTTTAGCGCCACGGATTAATTGATTCGGGGTGTCCAGACATTGTCTTAAAGAATGCGACTGAAATTTTAAATTACTTGAAATAAGTTTTTAGATAAGATCGGAATAATATAAAATTTTAGGTCGGGTATTATTTGGTACCAGTGAAAATGGAGGATACTGATGGTTTTAAATTTCGTGCTCGTGTCTGATCAGTCTCATCTGCACTTGAGCGGGAAATATTTGTCCATAGCAAGGCGTCTCTAGAATCGTGATGGGTTTTTCCTAAAGATGACGTCATTGTTAACATTCGACACTTAACAAACTATTTGGTGAACTGGTCTGATCAAAATTTTTGTTCGGTTTAATAGAGGTTCGATTTTTAACCTTGTTTTAGGGAATTTGAAAAAAAAAACTATTTTCGATATCCTTTTTCCAACTGAACTCCTCTCAAAAAAGCCTTAATATCTCTATAGCCGTTTGTTCAGGAACGGATATAGTTTTGTAAATTTTAATTTTTAAAATGTTTATCTTTAAGTCTGAATTGATGGTACAAAGTTACCTGTTAATACTATATAAAGCTGGACATGTTAGAGTTGCGATTATCTTCATAGCAACTGCTTCCGTCTACCGAAACGTAACCTAAACATTATCAAGTTTTTATGTGACGTTATCATTTTTGGTTTTAAAAGTTTTAATCGAATGTTATAACTTTCTGAACCAACAAATAATAAATTTCGGCAAATCGTGAATTTGTATAATTAAATTAAATATATGAAAAAAATTGGAAACTTTTAATGAACAAGTCCAGTTAAAAATAAAAGTTTAAACTTTCCCTCAAACAATAGTTTTTGAAGTATTTTATACAAATTTTTCCAAAATTAATTAATTAATGGTGCTTTTATTTGCAAAATTTTGATTATTTGGTTTTTTAGAAAAAAATCCTTATTTGACGGCGTAATTTTAATAGTAACAAAAATAAAATTCAATATTCAGGCTCTGACGTATTCAAGGGGTTGATACGTGAATTTTATGGGTTGTTTCGGTTTTTGGAGATCTCAAACTGTTCAACATCTCGAGATGCATGATCTTTTGTCAAATTACAATGAGTTTTATGCGAACATATTGGGTGAAGAATTACATAACGTATGTCCGCAACAATTTTTTCCGACAAAAATTATATCTATTTTGTAAAAAAATTAAACATTTTTGAAAATTATTTGATTTTTATTAATTTTAAAAAAAATTTTAAGGGGTATTTATATTGATTCGCACAATAAGGGTAATTGTATACCTTACGATTGGTTCTATTGAAACATTGGAGAAATAAAATCTATTTGCAAAAACGCTCCTGATTGTTTCCGGATATTGGCTCTGGAGTGCATCAAATCTTAATAAATTTTGGATCTGTGGTAAGGGATAAATCTAAAATTTTTAATTTATCGAATTTTTACAGAAAAAAATGACTTTCTTTATTTTTCTGTAAATTTTCCAGCATTTTTCGTGAAAAATGTCACAGTTTCCTTGTTAGGGCTGTATTTGCGGGTTAATCCATCGTCGATGCGGCGCGGCGTTTTCTCGTTTAACTGCTTTTTTTATTGAATCGATAGTTGATTCGCTAAAGTTTGCGCATTTTTGAAACATTTTCCGGACATTCTGAATACGAGTATTTTGAAAAAAAAATGATTTGGAAAAAAATTAAAATTAATTTCCAGGTTTATCATCTTGGCATATTGGATGGCAAAATAACAATGATGCTACTGCCAATTTTGGTTAGGCATTTTTCGAAACTTTGATTTGGTGAGGATTGTTAGCTCAATTGCACCGTGATCCAAAAATACAGAAAAATTCCGCATTGAAAAAGTTCTAGAAGTAAGTGTCCTATATAAATTAATTTTATTTCGAAATGAGTTTGTTTTTTAAAAAATTTTAGTGTGAATATTTTTAACAAGTTTGAACCTATTGTTTTTATTACGCCTTAATCCTAGTTGTAAAATGATAAATTTTTTGAGATAAAAAACTAGCTTTTTCTAATTTGGTCAATTATGTTAATTTGATGGAATAAATTTTACTGCGTTTGCGGCCTTTGTCAAAGGCCGAATATTCGAAGTGTAACATGGCAAACGATTTCCATGTAGGTAATCTCATTCGGAAAAAATTCTGCGAGTTCGGCTTCTATGAACTTGAATTTTATCTGACTGAATTCTGTAGGACTCTTTATCCAAGGTAATAAAATAAAATGGGAGATTTAAGCGAAAACCTAAATTATTTGCGCGTTAAAAATAAACTCTGCTGAAGCTTTTCCTAATTTTCATTTCTCCATTCGTCCCAATCTCTCATATTCCACTACCGTCCGAGAATATCGTGACAATTGTAACCCCACGAAGGGTCTTAATTCGAAAGATGGGTAGGTTTGCAGCTGCTCTTAAAAATTTTGTCAACATAATTTAAGTTGATTGGCTGCTGATAGAACAGTTGTATATTTGGAACGAGAGAATCATTTTATAATAAAAAGCGAGGGAAATCAGGCTTTTTATTTATAATTACCTGGAGGTGTTTTTTTGCTCTTTTTAGTAACCTGTTATAATAGTACTCGCCCACTGCATACCGAGCATTTTGCTCAATATTTAGTGCTTGGGATTAAAATACACCTTCACTAAAAAGGTGTTTCTCTTGTTCGCAAAATTTCATTAAAATGAAATGCTGGTCTTATTAAATTATATGTTATTTTTCAATTAAATAATTTATTGAAAAACTTTTAATTCTCCGCTTTTTTTTGACCAAGCGAGCACTTTGAGTCTTCTGAATAAGCCCCTAATTGAGTGCTAGAGCTTTCAAGCGTTTGTACCGCCATGTACCGGTTCCGCGTTTTTCGCATGTTGAGGTGCAATGAGAGAGCGCCTCCATTCTAAATTTTCAACAACTTTTGGACAGCAGCGTTTTTTGGTTTCTGTCAACCCCCTCACTTGTTTATTTTGTAAATACTCCATATTTGATGGATAAATCCCGAAAAAACAAATCAACCTTAAAAAACTCATATTATTTTCAATATGGTTTATTTAAATTTTAATTCAGATGATTTTACGAATCTGATTTCAAAAATGTTTCGCAAAAAAGAAAATAATGGCGATGTATTTTTTTAAATTGAGATGTTTGCAATTTTCTCGAAAATTATAAAATGGGTTTTGTCGAGACATGACGTTAGAGCTGGTTCATGTAACACTTTGGTGATGCTTTCGCGGATTTTTTTCCAAAACTTAAACATGGCTTAGGGCCGAAATCGATTGGTTAGTACTCTGTGCTTGATGGAATTATCGAATTCTCAGCAAGTCTTCAAGCCAATTGGTGTTTCGCCGAAGAGAACCAGATTTAAATTCAGCAGGTAATTTGTCTTATAAAAATGAATTTTTTTTTTTTAAAATCATTTGTTTAATTTGAATTTTTTTTTACATTTGGTAGCAAAAATTAAATTTTGAAAGACAATTATCTGAACTTTTTTATTCAGGATATTTTTAATTTGGGGCAGCTTACAATCATTTTTTGGGGTTAAATCGACGAGAAGATATGCTATGGATCCTAAGGAGTGCGACGAGAAAATTTTGTACATCTTAACTTTCTATCTAAACCGAAATTTTCTACACAAAAAATAAATGAAAATGATTCCCTAAACTATGTTGCGGTAATTAATTATTTTTTAGAAATTTTAATCAAAAAATAACTTAGTTTCTGTCGTAATTTGAAATTTTTTTATATTTCGAGTGAATCGATCCCAATTTTGTGGCAATGAAACACTGATTTTGAATTGTGATTGGATTTTGAACAACGCATTTTCCTGTCCCAATGGGTAATTCGTTGTCCAAAACGACCACATTTCTTTGAAGTTGTAAAAAAATCTCAATTGTGGCAACAAACCTACGTTCTGGTTTGTTATTATTTTTTAATGATTTTTAGAAAATCATTATTGTCTTGAAAACATTTATAGAGGCTGAAAATCCCTCCTCTGGTTTTTCTCCCTTTAGTGGAAAAAATGCAGCAATTGGTGAAATCAACGCCCTGTTCGTCTACCCAACGTCGTGGGCACATTTTGTACATGAACGGATGCCTGGCAAAAAAACGGGCAACAAATTTTGCCTGAAACTTCTATTAAATCAAAAGATGGGTTTCCGGTATGAAAAACCGCGCGGCAGTCTCGTCAACGTAAATTTTGTAACCCATAATTCTGGGTATTTAACAGGTGTTGCATAAATAGGGTTCATCTCTATGGTGTATCCGATGGTATTCGGTTCCGCTTAACCTCCGCGATAACGGCATTTGAACTCGGATTCAGAGTTTAAAGCCCTGCTTCCTGCTGATCCGAAAATCTTTCCAGTCTTCCAGAATCGAAAGCTAGAAAAAAATTGTCAATATTCTAATATTTGAACTTCGATTGTTATCATTTTCATAGATTTTTGAGAAAAAAAATTGGAAAAGCGGTCATTTTGAAAAAAATATTATATTCCCTATTTACGGAAATAAATCTTACCACTAGTTGTAGATCATTCAGCGTATCTTTAATTTTTGGCTCGATGGCAGCAATTGCGGATCTTTTTGATGGGTGAATACTCCAACGACGAGTTCAATTCGTAGAATTTGGACTTTGTTGAACATTTGATCTTAAAAAGTCTGAAGACGCAGCCGGTTAAATTTTGAATTTTTAGAAAAAACAATGGTTTTTGATATTCATCGAGATTTTAGTTTTTCTATTTTGGTAGCATTTTTTTGATAGATTAAATTGAAAGGTTAAGGTTTTTGAAAATTTGGAATTTTTACAAAAAAAATAAAAAGAATTAAAATAAAATGTTAAATGATTTTTATTCTAAAAAAATACAATCTCAGATAAAGTCTGGTCCTAATCTCTGAAATGGTCGACTGAGGTTTAAATTTATTTTTTTGTGTTTCGGTTTGGGTGTAAATTGGTGTGTTTTTTAAACGACACAATAACCGTGTTTTGCACTTTCGTTTTATGGCCTGACAGCAATTTTAGTCAAGCCTGCCAATGTATTCCTAAAGTTGGACACAAAGCTATTTTCCTGTTTCTTAAATCAAATTGGTTTTTCGATTGTTTGCTTTGTTTTAAGATAGAAAAATAAGCGTGACCAAAATAATTCCGTAAAAATTACATTTTTTGATTTAGATTTTCCTATGATTTTTGAGACTTTTTTAATTTGTTTTTTTATATTTTTGGTATATAAATTTTCCTACAACTTTAAAAAATTACATTTATTTTATATAGAAAAAAATGTTGACTAATTGTTTTCCTATTCGTGCTCTTGCAATGGAAAGTGCTTTGTATTTGCAGTATTATTTCAAAAAACTTGGGGAAGATGTGGCCGTTTTTTTAACTAATATGAATATTGGGAAATATGTCTTTAATTAGAAAACATCAAGCTTACTGCGAAAATCTGTATTCTGTTTATTTTATGGTAATAAACCATTTTTGGCATGTTCAAGAATTATCAGGTTTATATTTCTAGTTTGACTTTTAGTCCAGATTTTTGTACAGCGGCTGTCGAGACCTCATAGTGATTTTCTCAAAAATCATTGTCCCTTATATGCGTGTAATCTGCAAAAAATAAATATTAAGATTTTTAAAAACGAACAAAATAAAAACTATTTCCTTTATAGAGTGTAATTTGTTCGGGAGAAAACATGCGAACATTTCCCTGGAGAATTTTTGAAAGATTTTATGGTTATTTCCTCATGGTATTTAACCGATCAACACGTATCAATTTATTATCCTGCTTTTTCTGTAAAATATTTTTGGCGCGGTGATGTTCAATCTTGTTTTAAAGATAGTTCGCATGGCAAATCTTTTTCAGATTTTTTTAAGTAAAAAATTCCTGTTTCGACAAAATTTGCCCGATTTTCCGGTGTGACCATAATTTTTTTGTTAGTTGTCCGACAATCGTAGAATTTATTGTGGTCGCCAAATTTTATTTATTCGAAAATAGCTGAGCTGTCATTTCTGAATTATTGTTTGTAGCACCTTTTGTGAAAAAAATAAAATTTAGATTTTTTCACCCTGAAAAAACGTCCTTGATTATATTTTGCAGTGAAAAGGCCGGAACGCATTTTTGGGAATTGTCTGTGTTTCTTATTATATTTTGTGGTAGTCTAGGTGTAATTATAAAAATTTATAAATATTTTGAATTAATCTTGTGCCATAACTTTCTTTAACAATTTTCGTAATGTCGTCACAGTGTCTAGAAAACTTAAGCACTTCTTTTTTCGCGTTTTGAGCTTTGGAGTAGGTTAATGATCCCTTTTCCAAAAATGGCAGATTCGTTGAAAACACTTCATGTCTGATTCGTCAAATATCTTCAATTTTGTCGAAAATCGGAAGTTCGTTTGAATCTGTTTCTTGCTGGGCGCCGTTTGTGGTATTTTGGGTTCATGTAAAATTGTCTTTTCGCAGCATCTGCATATACCTGAAAATTTGAAAAAAAATTATAGTATTTTGAAACATGAGAAAAAGATAAATGAATCTTGAGAACAAAATTAAATTAGAAGTTCATGTTTGAAGTAATCATATATTACTGAATTCAATGCTTTTTGACGTGGAATGCCTTCGGATGATTTTGAAAGTTTTTGAATTTTCATTCGGCCCAGCTTTTTGGCGAAAATTAATTTATTTTCTTCCTTGGTGAAAATATTCGAAATCCGTCATTTTTCGATCCAGTCTGAGCTTTTGCATCAGTTCACACTTTTATCGTAAACTTATATGCCACGTTTTAATTTTAAAAAAAATCAGATAAATTTGAAAAATTTCGTATTTAAACTCCCTCGAAAGTGCGCAGCAGAAAAATTTCTGAAAAATTGTTCCTATTCTTTTTGGTATAACCACATCATCCGTATCCTCGTATCCATTGGGATTTTTAAAGTTAACTGGTCGTAGCCAGATCTTGGTTCATATATTGGTTTTGGGATGACAGTAGGACCAAAATTTCGTCATGACAGTTAATTGTGATCTTTGGATAATTTTCCGTAACTCTAATTGTGTCTACCAGGTTTTGAGCCCGTTCAAAATTTCCTCGGCCTTTATTCATTTGAAAAAAAAATTGAGTAAAAAATATTTTGGTATTTGAACCTATAAAGTGAATGAAAAAAAATTATCTAAAATATTTTATTTTGCGATAAAGGTTGCGTGGGTTATTAATCAGTAAATTTGAGGCGAGAAAAAAAATGATTTTTGATTTTCACTCGAACAATTTGCTTTAGAACGTTTTGTTGACTTCTTTGTTTAAAAATTTTTGGTGAATAAATTTGGCGTTAAAAGCGTGTAACATTCTTTTTCGGTATTGCAATTTTCCTCTACCAAATTTCGACCAAGCAACTTTTTATATTTATTTGTTCAAGTTTATCTATCTCCGTCGATAATTTACGCGATATACTCCATAAGCCAAATGTAAATAATTTTCCGTCGAATTAACGTCTAATTTTGTTTGCTACATACTAGACCAGGTATCGCCAAGATATACCTGTCGGGTACTTTTCAGAGCAAATATTTTGTAGAACGGCTAAAGTTATTTTTTCTTATGTTCCCACCGTCGTACTAAAATAATATTCGCCCAATTTTATTGGCATATTATTTCTGTTTGTATAATTAAAACCATCTGAGTGCGGAATAAAACAATAGGACGAAATTTATAAGTTGATAAATAGTTTACTTTGCTTCGGCGTTTTCTTGAAGCCCTCCTTCGCAAAATGTATTTATTTATTTTAGTTTCGTCTATGGGAACTTTGAAAGTTTCGCCTGTAAGGCCTAAATCTTCCGTGAAAAAGTTCTACCCGGTCGGTATTTCACCGCCGATTGGTCATATTATAATCTAAAAACGGCCTTTCTTACTAAAATCCGTTTTAGTAGGCCTTTATTTTTCGGTTCAGAGGCTTCCCTATTAAAATTTGAAATGTACCATCCGTGCGTCTAAAGGTGCTAAACATGTTTTTTAGAACCAGTGGTTTTATCTTTTTAATAAAATTTTTATTTTGTCATTACATAATCTTTCATCATTTACTAACGCGGCGTGGGTGCTTCACCCCGTCCATTCGGACTATCAATTTCAGTTGTCTCAGGTTTCCGTAGCACATAAATTGGCTCTTGGTATCTCGTAAAAATGTTTCTGAGTTTGTAAATTTAGATTACCGGTAATAACTGACGCGTAAGGCCGTATCTGGTTTAACCACTCGGTTGCGAAAAAAATTCTTAAGGCCCTGACTGCGACTTCTACATTATTCTGGTAAATTCTACCCTCAAACTACCGGGTTTATGTAATGTACGGTGCATTTCGTCAGCCAAAAACGCGCATACCAATTCTTGTAATGCTCCCATGGTTTCCGTTATCAACATTTTTCATATCTTTTACAATGATCTTATCTCTTTTAAGTCTTGTGGCATTCTCTACACTGGGAAGATACGAATTTTATTAATTTGACTTTTAAGATTTTGGACAAGAAATGTCTTTTTAGCACCTCGTTTCGGAGTTTTGTAAGCTAGCTCTCCGTGCCCAGTGTATTATTGTACCGGCGAAATAAATTTGCAAGATTATATTTTTCCGGTCAAATAAATCGATAAGATTCAATTATGAATGCTGTCGCGATTCATTTGGATTAAAACATTTTTTAGTAATTTTACAATTCTTTATATTGACCAATAAAGTTCTAACTCTGGGAAATTTATTGTAGGGTCTCTTTTTTAAATTTTAATAACATTCTTTCGCTTTTCTTATGGTACTAGCATTCGGTTTTTGCCAATCATCTAATACCCAGTCGTCGATTATGTCTGAGATTTTCATATGTCTGTCAATTCTTGTATTTTTTGTATTTACATGAAATTGAAACAGACTTATTCGATTAATCTCAAGCTGGTAAAGTACTGGTTATGTACAACGTTCTGCATCCAATTGTTTTTTGATTTGTTTCGGTTATCTGTCAGATTGTCTGCGTCTAAAATTCTGTAGAATCATTTTGCGTCATAGCAAAAAAATCTTTCATATTCCACCGTTGGAATTTCCTCTGGTCGAAATTGCAAACACCTAGCTAATTGGTTCACTAAACAGAGTGATATGTTTTAAAAAATAATTCTGGTGGACTGTCTACTGCGTCGCAACACGCCTACAGCCGTGAAGTCCTTCACATTTTAAACAGCTTCTTTGGTGCGGCTTTAAAAAATCGGCAAATGTAGACCAATTTCGTTACAAGAAGATATATTGGAATACATAATTAAAACCTGATAAGTTTCGCAAAACAATTCATTTAATGCAGCCTGCTAGTAGACGGGGCACCTTAGTTCTTAATTTGTTATATAACCTTGAAATACTGATTGTGAATCAGTGGAAATAATTATTTTTTTCTCTTTACACCTCTCTAGCTCCATTGCGGCTGAAATCATTCCAGCTACTATATCCGTGAGTTCTACAAACACGAAACTGGGCTTTCCTTTTATTATCACTGTACTTCGTCGTCTACAAAAAAATTTTAGTGAATCTTTTGACTCCGTTGACATTTTGAATTCAAAAATCCGGCGTTCGCTGTGTAAGAGCTGTCAAAAACCGAAAACGTCCCTTCGTTTTCGATTACTGATATAAAATTAATAACTATCTAAAATACCGTGACTTTTTCGAGATCGTTTTTTTAACGAACTTCGTCCCATACAACTGAATCAGATAACTTTCCATTACTAGATGCGTCACGGCATCGATTTTAAATAATTTCCGCTGCATAATGGTAATGTGTCCGATTATGTTAATGAAGCCGAGCCCAAAAAACTTTTGAGCATTTTCTTGTTTAATAGTTGTTCAGAGTTAAACGGATCGGAAGATTTTTAAATCGAATGCGGATTCGCCATAATCTTCCCTTCGGATAAATGATTTATTACTAACAATTTTGAACTGGATGTTGCTCCATCAACTACCTTAGAATCCTTTGATCTGAATTAATGAAAATTAAGAAGTTTTCATAATACCGTCAGTATTTTTAAAAATTCCGGTTTGGTGTCATGATATATGATGATATCGTCTAAATATCTTCGATTGTCCTTTGAATTTATATAGGATAGTCGCATACCCTGAATTCCCTTACTCGCTTGGGGGGAAACGCTCCAGCCCATTGGGCATCTACGTAACAAAACCGGTGCCATTTTTGGGTGTTCAACCAACAAAATGTGGCCATACTGTTTGCATAAACGAAAACAAAAAAACATACTTTGGATATCCATGATTTCAATGGGTAACATCCTTTTTCGGTATATTTGGCTACCGTCTGAACTATTTCTGCAATAGAGTCCGCTTGGGTAAGAGGTCGTTCTTCTGTCCGATCGTTGACTGGTACACTACAATCAATCTACTATTCCTAGCAGCAACTACTCCGTGTGTAGTTGTATTTCACCTCCCTCTGACTTTTTTGCCTACCGCAAACGCGCTAGGTATATTTAAACGACCATACCCATTAGGTATCTGAATTAAACATGCCGTTCGCTATTTCCTCGTTAAATTTAAGCTGTCAGCTTCTATTATCGACGGATTCCATTTTGCGTAATAATTTATCATCTTTTTTGTCTGGGTTTTTTTCATCAATTTCCCTCTAACAACATATCGGTTGCGTCCATTAGGTAACCGTATCGCCTTTCCAAAGGCGGGGATATTTTTTCCAAAAATTTCTAAAACTTCAAAATTAAAATTATTGTACAATTTCTGCCAAAGTTTTTTAGTTCGGCCCGAGGGTCAATCTTACCTCGCGTCAAGTGAACATTTTATATCTTAAAATTTCGGCTAAGTTTTTCATGTCACTATAAAATGAATATTCAGACATCGGATTCTGAACCAATGCTTTCTTTTGAATTTATTGGAATTTCCTATATTTCCTTTATAGCTGAAATTGGTCTAAAGAAATCGAGTTTTTTTAAAATTTCGTTTAACTTTAAGATTTTCTTTATACCTTTTGCATCAAAATTTTCGTAATTTGGTATATTCGTTCAGGTATAAGGATGTATTAAAAGCTGAAAATTCGGCTTTTTCTTTGATAGAGCTAAACTTTTACAAGGTATACCCCAAATGCTATTTCCTAACGTTGTCTGAATCAATGACATACACATGAACCACTGAATTTCTTTTAAATCATTTTGGGCCGAATCAAAGCGTAGTTTTCGGCCCATATTTGTAACTACTACATTTTTAAGGATTAGAGACTAATTTCGCAGTCGCATGGTGAAATTTACTAAAAACCTCATAATTTTATTTCCACCTGCTGCTCCACTAGCCCATTCTTTCAGGTGGCTTCACTTCTAGAAATATTTGTCAAAATTATTTATTAAGATCTTTCATGATAAGGGAGCTTGATGCTCCTGGTCTAAACTGACTTTGATCCAAATAACCTCATTTTTATTTTACATGCTAATGAAAATTCCTGCTTTGAGAATTTCGATGCCGTTATTTTTTATATGTTTTTATTTCAAAGTTATTAAACGTGTTACATGTCAAATGTTTTCAGAAAGGTGAAATTGTCTTTTGTTCCCAATCGGCGTCTATGTGATTATCTTCTGAAATTACAATATTTTTCGGAATAATTTAAATATGATTGAAAATACTTACCGGTTTTCCCATAGGATAATTTCCTTGATTTTTCATACTGAAGAACCCATCTGTTTTCCGGGGAATTCCCATCACATTGAAAAGTTTTCTCGGACTCATCTGAATTTTCTGCGAACTTGGTTTAATCTTTCCATCTTCGACAGTTCTCCATAATCGTCGCAAGACTTCTCTATATTGTTCATGGGAGTAGATGCGAAAGCTTTTTCTCCTCCTTTTTTCCTTAAAAATTTAGTTTTTGGTTGAATGGGCTTTTGAAAATTTATCTTTCCACGATGATAATTTTTTATCATCTCCGAGCGGTGTTCTTTGCCGGTTACCGGTTTGATAACCCTCCTCTACCTCTTCGGTCCCACCCCGAAAACGTAGGTTTTCGGTAGCTTTTCTTAAAATTTCCCCCCTCTTTTCGAAATCGGGTCCCGTAAAATTTTGGTAATATTTTTTATTATTTGATCTTGAAATCTTTTCCGAAAAGCGAAAAGTGAATTCGAACTCAAAATTTTTCAAGAATTTCATTATAAAATCTCAACCCTAAAGTTTCTTCATTATTTCGTATAAATTTAATTCATTAAAACTTTTGTTGAAACCTTTTTGTTAAAATCGTTTGTTATTTTATTTTTAACAATTAAACCGTTTTTCCAATACAGATCTGCTGTATTGTCTTTAATCCCTGTTTCGAAAACGCTTTGTTCGCAAATAGTTATACTAAATTCAAAATTTAGCTTTGGCACACTTCATTTACGCGTTTATACAGGGTCTCTTTACTTAATTTATGAGGTCTACAACTTCCTCCTCCACTGGTTATTTTCCAACCCTAAGCGATTTCTTTTAAAATTTCGAAAAATTTTTTATCGTATCAAAAATCTTTCATTAAATCAAAGATCATATAGATGTTAAAAAGAGGTGAAATACATTTCTGGGCCCAGAAAGGTTCATTTTTTCACCTGGAATTTCTACAAGCAGATTTGTTATTGGGTAGGTTTCAAATAATATGGAACTAGTAAGTCCTGAAATTTGATATTATGCTTTGAAATTTAATTCCACTTTTTTTAGGGTGTTCACGCTTCCTGAAGCATGAAATACAAAAATTTTCATTAAATTCCGGCTTTTGCTTCCTACACCCTGTAAGGGCGTAAAGTTGTTTTTTTGTAATTGGCCCAGTTTAAAATTTTACCTCTTCGAAACTGGTAACCATTTGTGTGGACACGGTTGGTAAAATTGCTCTAGCTATGATAGCTGCGATTCTTCTAATTAAAGGGACTTTTTCAAAAAAAATTTCCTTTAAACTAATTTTGTCCGGAAGACAAAAGATTGTCTCCCGCCGAAAAAATTAAATAAAATTCAATANACACTTGGTTATCATCCCAAATCAATTTGGACCATTTTCAAAGCCCCAAATGCCTCATAAAACCAGCGACCAGTACCCCCTTAATTTGATATACCGTCTGGGAGGAGATAGTTTTTGTAGTTAGGTAAATGTCCTCTTGTTACGATACTGTACCTATCGGTGTAATGGTCAAAAATATTTTGTGATGTATTTTTTCGAAAGATGAAGGATAGATCTACAAATCAGCATTTTCGGTTTTTCTCATGAGCTCTTAGTTTTCAGAAAATATCACCGGGTATATGTCAAATCTTCCAGATATACCCCCTTAAATATACCAAATTTAAATCTGATAGAACCGTCCTGAAACGGGCCTTTTTCTACATTGTGGTAGCCACGACGTGGCTGTTATCAACTACACCACTTACTCAAACGTCCTGACACCTATGATTTGATAATTTTTGTCAGGACGTTTGAGTAACTGTCTGGATGTTTGAGTAACCGTCAGGACGTTTGAGTAATTGTCAGGACGTTTGAGTACGTGGTGTACTGTAGTTTTATCTGTGGTTATACCGCTGTGCACCCTAATCATAATTTATGATTCATAAAGTGATTTAGCACTAGAATTTTTAAGTTAGGCATTCACGGTTTTGTTAAGATTTTCCTCAATATATTCACCTTCAATTTGGTATTCATTGCATAAATCAGCTCTAGAAACTTTTCTTCCGTCGGCACCCAGCAAGAGCAACACGTCTGGTTTCATTTTACGTATGCCAGTTGGCCCGGCTTTCCAACCAAGATCCATTGCAGCCTTAAAATCACGGATAACAAAAAGATAATTTTTAAGTACCACTTTTACTCAAAAAAAGGAGTACACAGTGTACTGTACACTAATCTTTGGTAGGTCTATCTCCTCGTTAGTCACTTAAAGTGACTCACTTTTTGGAATTCGCCCAAATTTCGGTAAAAGGAAGCAAACGAGCAAAAACTTTATATGGGCGTATTTGTCAATTTTAAAACTCAAACTCAAAATATGAATTTATTAAGGCCCTTGAATAACAAAAACCCCAGAAAATGTGCCCAAATTTTCTGAAAGTGACCTCAGAAAAACGCAAAGGAAACACTGAAAAGGATGTTGACGTTCATCAAGGCGATATTTTGAAGTTATAGTTGTCAAATTAAAAGAAACTTTATTCTTAAGGGGGTGGTCGTCGCAAATATGGACAAAAATGTGTAATGAGGTTATTTTTCCTGGAACGTTCGAAACTGCATATTTTCTGCATTTGNNTTTTTTGGAAATTTGATTTTGAGTTTTGAGGCTTAATTATCATTGCAAAAATATCACAATCATATTTTCTGAAACTGCATTGAATTCTGTGTCCGATAGGTTATGCAAATTTAATTTTGAATAAAAATTTAGAAAAAAAAATATTTTTTCCGACTAAAATCAAATTCTCACTTGGGTTTCTGACCTAGCTGGGGAGAAACTAAGAAAGTCTGTCAAAATTATTTGAGCATACAACGAAAGATAATTGTTTGGCATTTACGTTTCTGCTACTCGAAAAATTGAATTTTGAAAATTGACGGACAAGATAGGTTTAGGTTTTGCAAAACGTCATGATTTTAAGGCTAAATAAGCGTTTTTTCTAATTTAAAGCGATTTTCATCCAATCGAAAATTCTATTTGAGCATACGCCTAAGGTATGATCGTTACGGTGATTATTTTTAAGAAAAATAACGGTCGACCTCAAAACTTCAGGGAGGAGATAGACTTTTTCAATTTTTCGAAGAGGAAATTTTTTAGACGTCTTTCCGGCGGGATGTGACATCGTGCAATCACTTCGACCCTGACTCGACTGGCTATTCACTCAAATATTTCGATTCTGGGTGGTTTCATCTCTTTATTGTTTCTACTTCAGCGTGAACCGATTAAAAACTACGTTTTTGGCCAATTTTGCGACGACCCACCCCTTAATTTAATTTTAATTTTTTTTTTAAATAAAAAATTTCGGATTTTTTATTTCGTTATTTTGATTGTTTTATGCTTTTAAGGGTGGTGTTAGTGAATTATGAATTGGAGGCTTGGTATGGCTCGCGATTCCATTGACATTCAGGGATTCGTGTCTAACGAGGTTAACTATGGTCGGCGAGATTGGTGTCTCCCCACCTGTGCAAAACTTCGGCTTTGAAATGATTTTACACAAAGTAGAGTGTTTTACTTTTACTGCTTGTTTTATTAACACATTTTAATTTTCTATCCTTCCTGTAAAGATGCGATGAAGATTATGTTTTAATATTGCCATTCATAAAAAATCTGCCATGGGATCCAAGCAATTCTTTTAGCATTTTCATCATATTTGCTAATCGTTGCAGACATCTTAAATTGTTCGTGTAAGGCGGGACAGAATCAGGCGCGCAGTGAGACAGAACCACAGGGTAATGTGTCGTTTTGCATTGAATTAAAAATGTCAACAAAATGGATTTGATGTCCTGACTCATTGCAGATGGTCGCGGAGAGGCAGCCAAGTGCGTTGTCTGTAAAATGGGCATTTTGAAAGTAAAATTATGCGGTTATCTTCGAAGTATATCAATTTACGGGCTCACACGAACAAATTGCTATTTCTTCAGCCAAAATTTTTTATATACTACGGCTATTTTAACTAATCATCCGATTAAGTTCTTAAAGCTAACTTCGCATCAACCTCAAGCAAATATTTAGATAATAATAAAATAAAAAAATTGTCCGAATCGGACCAATTTTTTGATTTTTTTCTGGAGATTCTGACATTGTTTATTATCAGGATTGGTCGTTTTTACAAGCGGATTATATAAAATGTGGCTAAAGTGGCTTATTTGTTCGTATGGCCTCGTAAATCGAATATTCTGTATTACAGTCCCTGACCCCTTAGGCTTTTCTATTTTACATCTGTCGCTTTAGGCATAGGGAGATTACAGCCGTTAGGGGTATCGGTTCATTTTTCTAGCAAAAAACGATTTTTCTTGGATTTTTTTTTTCAGTTGGGTCAAAGACGCATTTGCTTTAAGATCCGACCGAGTAATTAATTTTCGTGATTGCTTCAAGGCTAATCCTTCAAGTTGAAATGTTTTCAAGAAATATTTTTTAGTTTCAATATAGCTGGAGATTAATAAATTTATTTGCGGTAGAATTGCCAAAAATATAATTATAGATCACCACTACGCAAACGTCTGGTGATTTTGCCTATCTGAGAATATGGATAAGCGTTCCCAAAGCCCAACTGTACAACGGTATAACTCTTTGACTTTGAGAGCCCTTTTGTCGTTAAGGATTATGGTTCTGGGAGCGTACGGTACTTTCTTGAAAAGGTCTAAAAACCGATTCGTAACATAATTATTTATTTGTCATGGAGCATTTTACTTAAATCACGAGTTTTATTTCATAAAAATTCAAATCGAAAGTGACAGGCGTTTGTTTTTACGGACCTTTGGTAAACTGTCAGACGTTTTTGAGTATGTTAGTGTGTTATTGAATACAGGTTCATCAAATACTTCTCAAATAAAAAAATACTAGTAATTATGAGTTTTTATTGGAAATAGATGTCAGTCTGTCGGGATTTTTGACTGTCAAATCCGTCTTAAAAACATTTACGCTCTTTCGCGTATTTATTTCCGTTTTATGATATTATTTATTTTGAAAATCGCTTTTAAGGATTCAGGCCTTGAAGACGCCCAAGCAAATAACTACATTTTTGGCGCGAACTTGATCATTCACATTATAAGTAATATCCTCGGTTTATCTGAGGATAATATGCAAAAAAAAAGTACAATAAAGTGATTAATTTTCTAATTTTAGAATTGCCTTTAGGACAGAATTTTTTTCTCAATAATCTTCCTATTAAGGGGTCATAGCATATGACTCATAGGGATTAAGGCGCGCTTTAACGGGGTGCAGGGAGCTGTTACCGGAATACCCATAATTATTACTAAAAATGAATTGGTTTTAAATGCGATATTGTGTTCCCATGTAAATGAAGGAGAAAATGGGTTTGTCTTCATCCTTTTGTCAGAAAGTTATCGATGTGTTTGTGTCGGGATCAAATATATTTTGTATAATTTTTGTTTAAAACTTTTTTTTAAATATTTCGCCGGTTTCATAGGTATTATTTCAATTTCCTTTCCTTCTAACTAGTTCATTTGTAATCCACTTCGAGGTGCGTTATTGTTCCCATTGCAGCGCTTTGATTCGAGGTATTTACCGTGAGCTTCTAACCGAGGATTAACGCAACAAAATACAATCAGCGTAGCTATTACAGTTAGGCATTTTATCATGAGGCTTCTTTAATTGAGGTGTTATTTTTTATCGTAATTTCGCAAAAAAAGTAGGGGAATTCCACCTACGGTCGTGACATGGTCCCTCTATTCGAGCTCTGAATTATGATCTATTTCAGCTAGTGAGGGGCTAATCTACAATTGCTTCTATTATGGCGACCGCTCACGCAAAAATATATCAAATATTATATCATTTCAGAATAAATTTTTTTTTGTATCATGTTATAGTTGCGTCTATAAGTCCTTTCAATCACGATGTACCCAATTTTTTTTGGGGATCGTTCTCTTTAGACGCTATGGTTAATTTCACCATGCAAGCGCTTGTATCGGCCAGTGATGAGGCGACAACAAGGGCTTGTTTTTAAAGACATTGTTGAAACAAAGCTTTTCATTGATTGAGTATCCATGCGTCGCGACGCGTTACGACGCGTCGTAAGGCGAATTTATNGACGACCACCCCCTTAAATTTAATTTAAATTTTTTTTTTTTAAATAAAAAAATTTCGGATTTTTTATATTCGTTATTTGGATTGTTTTATGCTTTTAAGGGGTGGTGTTAGTGAATTATGACATTTCGGAGGCTTGGTATGGCTCGCGATTCCATTTGACACTTCAGGGATTCGTGTCTAACCGCGGTTAACCATATGGTCGGCGAGATTGGTAGTCTACCACACCTGTGCAACTCTCCGGCTTTGAAATGACTTTTACACAACAAGGTAGTGTAAATTTACATTTTACTGCCTTGTTATTATTAAACACATTTTAAATTTTTTATCCATTCCTGTAAAGATGCATGAAGATTTATATTATTAAATATTCCATTCATAAAAAAATCTGCCATGGGATCCAAAGACAATTCTTTAGCATTTTCAATCATATTTTGCTTAATCGTTGCAGACAATCTTAAAATTTCTCGTGTAAACGCGGAAGAATCAGGCCGCGCATGCAGACCAGAACCACAGAGGATAATTGGTCGTTTTGCATTGAATAAAATGTCACAAAATGGATGATTTCCCTGACTCAATTCAGAAATGGTCTGCGGAGAGGCACCCAAGTGCGTTGTCTGTAATGGGCAATTTTGAAAGTAAAAATATGCGGTTATCTCTCGAAGTATATCAATTACGGGGCTCACACGAACAAATTAGCTACTTTTTCAGCCAAAATTTTTTATATAATACGGCTTTTTAAAACTAATCATCCGATTAAGTTCTTAAATAGCTCAAACTTCAGCTCAAACCTCAAGCACAAATATTTAGTAAATAATAAAATAAAAAAAATTGGTCCGAATCGGACAATTTTTTGATTTTTTTCTGAGATTACTGACATTGTTTAATTATCAGGATGAGTCGTTTTTAAAAGCGGAATTATATAAAAATGTTGGCTAAAAAGTGGCTTATTTGTTCGTATAGGCCCCGTAATCGATATATTAAACTGTATTACAGTCCCTGACCCCTTAAAGCGCATTTTCATATTTTAAAATCTGTCGCTTTAAGGGGTCATAGGGGATTAAAGGCGCTTTAAGGGGTCGGTTCATTTTTCTAGCGAAAAAAA
>SCLH01000328.1:423616-447612 GCA_004367855.1 Oikopleura vanhoeffeni | reverse complement strand
TTTAAGGGGTCAGGGACTGTATACCGGAAAATACCATATTATTACCATAAAAAACATAGAATTGGTTTAAATGCGAATATTGTGTTCCCAGTAAATGCAAGAGAAAATGGGTTTAGTCTCACTCCTTTTGTCAGAAAGTTATAGTGTTTGTGTGCGAGGATCAAAATATATTTTGTAATAATTTTTTGTTAAAAACTTTTTTTTAAATATTTCCCGGTTTCATAGGTATTATTTCAAATTCCTTTCCTTATAACCTAAGTTCATTTGTAATCCAACAATTCCGACGTGTGCTTTATTGTTCATTGCAGCGCTTTGAATTCGAGTATTAACCAGTGGAGCTTCTAACCGAGGATTAAAACCGACCAACAAAATACAATCAGCGTATTCTATACCAGTTAAAGGCATATTCATCAAATAATGGCTTCTTTAATTGAGGTTGTAATTTTTTATCGAGTAAATTTCGAAAAAAAGTAGGGGATTCCACCTACGGGTCAGTGACCACTGGTCCCCTCTATTCGAGCTCGAAATTATGTAAAATATATTTACAGCTGAGTGAGGGCCTAATCTACAATTGCTTCTATTATGTACGACCGCTCACCAAAAAAAATATATAACAAAATATATCATAAATAAATTACACAGAATATTTTTTTGATATCAATGAATTAATAGTGCGTCTAATAAGTCCATTCACATCTAAACAGGATGTCCCATTTTTTGGGGATCGTTCTTTGACGCTATGGATAATTTCACCATGCAAGCGCTGTGATCGGCCAGTGATGAGGCAACAAACCAAGGGCTTTGTTTTTAAAAGAAGACATTGTTGAAAACAAAGCATTTTCATTGATTGGAGTATCCATAGCGTCGCGACGCGTTACGACGCGTCGTAAGGGACCGACCCCTAAAAAATGGTACATCCTGTACTCTTCTAACAGCAAAAGCCCTAGCTTATCTGTAGATATTTTTTGGTGTAAATTCGAACACTTCTTGATTTTTGCGTACTTACGCCCGACTTTTGGAAAAAATGTTTTAAACCCTTTGCTGAAATCTGTGTTGACAGAGCAGTGTTCTTCTGTAAAGTAACTATCAGATCCTAGGATATTTAAAAGATCGCGCACAACGGTTAAAGTTTCAGCATCTGTGAATGGCCCCGCCAATGCAGCAACTCTTTCCCCAGCATCAATCAGGCTATCACCACAAACTAAAATCAAAGAATTAGGGCCAACATTGTCTTTATTCCAAAAATAATGTTATAAAAATTAAATGCTTTAATTTAAGACGAAAAAAATACGGTCAAATATTTCAAAATCTAGACTTCCTCATCATATACGGTCAAATATTTCAAAATCTAGACTTCCTCATCATATGACAATTTTATTTGCAAATTGTATTTTTTTTAACATACAAACTGCTTCTTTAAATTTTAAATGGACTATGGGCGTTTTGTAAAAACTATTCCCATGTGCATAGTTTCCTTATTTGGAAATGAGTTTCTAATTTGCCGTGCTCTAATTGATCGACCAATGAGGAGCTTGGATTGTCAGTAGAACAACTTTGGGACGACTTTGAAAGTCTCTTGAGGGCCTGATATATATGCCCAATGGAATCGATAAATAAGTAAATTTGGAACAAAAATCTTCTTACAAATTTTCTGGAAAGGCTATCCCAGAAATTATTCATACCACGGCCACTCTCATTATGAGAGTCCTTATTAAGGATATTCAGGTGAAATAATATAACATGAATATTTTATATATTCATCATTTATTCTATCTAGTTTCATATTTAATTTGATAAAAGCGTTTCCATAAAAAAATTAAAATTTGTATATCATATACAGTGCATATCATATATGCAACCAAATGCTAAACTTCTTACTTTGTAAAATTTCATCCCATCCATGTGAGGAAAGGGCGCCAGAGGGACTTCTTATCATTGGTTCTAGAATTCTTCCCTTGCTTAACCCATCATAAGAAAATCTAGCTTTATCAGTTGCATACTCCAAATTCACGTCATCATTTCGACAAGCCCGAATGTCAATTATAGAATTAAATCGAGATCCAATACGAATATTTGTTCCCACCGCATCTAAATTGTGAAATGATAAATTTATTATTTTGACAATTTCATCCAAAAAAATAATTTTTGGTCTTGCTTTGAACAGTATAAATTATATATATTATATATTGAATAATACACAGTATAATATACAACAGTATAATATATTGAATAGTATAATATTCTGTTTGTTCTCGAGTTTTTTGAGGTATTCAATTTTTCTCTAACTGATACGAGTTTTGGAGGTATTTTTCGAACTTTTGCTTATATTAATCATTAATAATTAATGTAAGCAACAAAACGCAGAATTTTATGGTTTTCCAAATATCAAAAAGAGGTTGAAATTTTTTCAAAAACAACGCCAGCCCAATTCCATGTTTTTTTATACTGTACAGTTTTTATACAGGTTTTTATATATGTAGGAAAAAATAATACCACTGCTAGCAGCCAGCAGCTGGCTCTATTTATTTGTGTTTTACACAAAACTAATTTCACTAAAATTCGAATTTGACTACAAAATAAAGTAATTTGAATTTACAATGAAGCTTTCTAAGCAAAATTAAAGGGATGATCTCTGACCAGTACATCTTTTTGGGATCGGTAATACCGATTCGGCATGTGTAGAACACATTGTGTACCCATTAAGAAGCGAGGACTGGACTTAACAAATAGTTGGACACGATTTTAACTTTGTTAAATTTACAAGTAATATAAAATAAATTTATGAATTTATTTTTCGAAAAAAGCCAATTAAGTCCAAATTAAGAAAAATAATGTCCTGTCATTAGTTATAACTTATTACCTAAAACATCAATACTGTCAACGTATTTTGTTTCCCATCTTGGGAATAAAAATGCGGATTTTTCTTCAGAGTCATTTTTGATTGGTTTCGATTTTTTCCTACCAGGTACCATAGGCCCGACATCCACCTGATAGTTGTTTTTATCGGGTTGTTTCTGTGCTGCTCCACTAAAAAACGGAAGTCGTCTTTGTTGAAAAAATATCGAACGTCTCATTTAAAAATATGTCGAAAAAATAATATCTTGGTTTTTTGGATCAAATTGAAAGACAATGAAGATAGTTTTTAGCGAAAATAGGTTGAAAAAGCTGATTGATTGCGTGAAATTATGTTTTTATTTTGCAAAATATTTGCTTGGTCTTTTCAAATTTTTTTTGTGTGGATAATTGGCTGTTTCCAATGTTTAAAATGCCTGGTATCTTTGTTTACGACGGTTAGAACTTATAAGGGAGTGGTTGTCAAATCGACGACGTCAATATTTAAACTGTTTTTTGAAATTTCCAAGCTAGGGTAGGCAAAAATAAACTAGAAATTAGATCGTGCGGCACGCGATTTAAGGGTATCCCGGTTCCAAATTTGACATATTCTCGATGAAAAATTAGGATAGACAACCAAGTCTTCAAAGAATATCAGCCAGTTTGTAGAACTAGCCTTCATCTTGCGTAAAAATGTGTCAAATTTTTGCATGCATACACTCCCAGACACATAAGCGAGACAGTGAGACCTAAACCAAAACGGAAAATTTATCTCCCCCAGGTTTTATTTTGAAATAAACCAAATTTTAACATAAAGCTGACGAATTAGTATGCAAAACTTCATAGAAACGTTTTTGTGGATAAGTGCTATATTTATTCTAAAATATGCAAAAAACCACCGGTTTTGGAGCTTTTCCATCGAAAAATCTATCTCCTCCTAGGTTAAATTTCAAAATTTGCTCAAATTTTTGCAAAAGCTAGCTCAAAACAAACAGAAGGTTCATACGAGCGTTTTTGTTAAATTTCGGCCTCAAACTCAAATATGAATTATAGTGCTTGAAATCTAGAAAAAACGGTTATTTTGGCCTGAAAATCATGGGTTACAAACCTAACTGAGCCCTTAATTTTGAAAATTCATTTTCTCAATATCATCGCAAAGGCCAAACACTCGTCCATACCACTGATCTGACATAATTTTGATTAAACCTCTTGGTTCTTTTCCAGAGAGGTCGAAGTCACATGTCAAAATTAAATTTTAGTCGGAAAAAATAATTTTTTCTCTAAATTTGTATTCAAAATTAAATTTCCATAACCTATCGGACGCAGAATTCAATGCAGTTTCAGAAAATTTAATTTTGATATTTCTGCGATGAAAATTAAGCCTTAAAACTCAAAATCAATTTTCCAAAAAAAAANCCTCATTACACATTTTTGTACAGATTTGCGTTGACCACCCCCTTACGCCTAAACTTTAAGGTACAAAATTAGGTCTTCCAGAAGCGGGATCTCAAGAGAGGTTTACGGCATCATAATGTTTTTTCTTTGTTATCTGATGTTTCAGTCGGTCAACATTTACAGGTTAAGTTGAACAAGCGGTATACCGCGGTACTGGAATTGATATTTATGTTATTTTCAGAAAAAATAGATTTTTTGTCTCGGAAATTATTCGATATTTGAGTGACAAAACTGCAATTGTACCCATTGCCGATGGGCCATTGGCTGATAGACCCAAATTACCTTCTCAATTTTCGCCGCGCCTAGGACGGCTAACAAAAAATTTTAGTCATTCGAAAAATAGTCAGAAATTAAAATGAGCAATATTCAATCGAAAAAAATTATGGATAGTCAATTAATAGAAACTGGTCGACTAAATAGCCCCTATAGAGCTACAAAACCTGAAATGGAGAAAATAATGGATTCAGTGAGAGATTTTTCATTACAAGAGTCAAAAAAACCACAAAGTGTTTCTCCAGTAAAAAAAGTCGATCCTGTTGAAACCGAGCTTCAAAACGAAGAAAATTTTACTGAAGATACTGGGATTTATTTTGAAAATTCCAGTGATTTAGAATACATGGGAAAAGATTCTGGTGACGATCAAGATTTTGAAACACCAAGTTTTGCTTCAGGAACGGAAATTGAAGAAATGATAAAAACTTTACTTCACTCACCATCACCCGTTAACACAAAACTTTTCGAATAGAAATTAAGGCTTTCGATGAATTATATTATTTCAGCATTTTATTCACTGTAGCATTTTCATTTCAAATAAATAAACCAAAATTAACTTTGAGTTGTTTTTTTAGGTAGTCAGCATGATTCTTTGAAGCTCATAAAAGATAGCGATAAACGGTTTGGTGCTACGTGTACTTAGGCTCTTATCAATTTTTGCTACACGTACCTAGGCGTGCCGGATCGTATCTCGTAGGCGTGCCGATATCTAAAAAACGGAAAGATCGCCCATCTATAGTAAATCAATGATTTAAAATCATACTTTAAAATGTTTGCCCAATTTATAAAAAATTTGCCCTGTTCCTCGATTTTAGATAGCGTTGACGGTATAAATTTGAACCACATCGGACGGGATCGAAGGGGGGGAAAATCACAACCGTATAGTACTGGATCAATGATCCAGGATCATAGTATTTGACTTTACAAATTTTGACTTTACCTGATCGGATCGGAATAACACAAACCGATAAAATCTGATATGCTCCAATAATTACGATCAGATCCAGTAGAATTTTGCCGATCCCTGAATTTTGAATTTCGAAAAGGTTGTTTTTGCGACTAAAATGCTCATCACTAAATGTTAGTGATCTGGAAAATAAATTGTTGAAATATTTCTACAGAAAACATATATTTACTGACTCAGGATAATTTTTAGGAAAATAACGTTCCCTCTCAATAAATTGCTCGAAACAAAACTAATGCTGGAAATCATATTTAGGGGAACTTTACTTCCCGTAAAGCTAAAAAATTCGACATTTTTTCAGGTTATTTATTTGCAGCTACTTATTTGTACAACAGTCAAAATCTAAATAATTTTATTAAATCTCATGGCTCCAATAGATTTTCTTCGTTTTACATCTTGCTGTACTTTTTGGTGCTCAATTCGAATATTATTCATTTCATATGAAAGCCCATCTCTTTGATTTTTTAATAATCTAGCTTCAGCTTTTAAATCTTGAAGTTGATCTCTGTAAACTCTGGTCTGTAATCGAACGTTTGAAAGCGTGCTTGAATTCGGTTGAAATCCTAGATAATCAAGGTAGTCTAGGTGCTCAATGTTAGCGGTTGCCGTTTCAGCTTTTTCGTCATATTCTTTACATAGCATTTCCACATTTCGTCTCCAAACTGCGGATTCTGACAAGAATTGTCTATTTTTCATCGGCATGGACCGTCTACGAGACACAAGCGGTGATTCATAGACTGGAAGTACTATTTCTTGGCGTCTTTTCAAAAAAAGTTTTCGCATAACTCCTGAAACTCGCTTTGAAAATCGAGATTTTTTGTTAAAGGTCATTTTGATATAAAAATATACTTTCAATGATAATGATTAAAACTTGAAAAAAATCTTTATAAATATAAATTTTTCATTGCACTCTGGCGCCGCTGCCAGGTGAACCACAAAAGGGCGGAAGAACCTGGTAAGGAATTGATCTCCTACTTTGATACAGATTGACAACAGATAACATAAAGAGAGTGCTCAACCGAAACTAATCAACGTTAATAATGGCCTGGTGCGACCAGCGGAGAAAATTGGGGAATCATCAATGAGATATAATTGAAGAACGAAAAGTACCTGTGGGAGTATTATTGTACCAGAAATTATTTTCATTAACCGTGAAGGAACACTAAGTTTTACACCAACTACTCTTTAATAGAAAAATATTTTTTCAAAAAAACATCCAATTAAGGGGGTCCCCCTCATGAATTGAAGCTCGCGCAAAAAATGTTCACAATTTTATTTTCATGATTTTTTTTTCTGAAAATATAGACAATTTGAAACAAACCAGTGGTATTTTTATTCTCATACTCTGTCAGGAACGTACTTTTTCATAGTTTTGAAAATATATCGTCTTGGTTTTATTCAAAATTTATTGGTTTTCAGAAATTCAAAGTACGGCTGCGGAAACAAAAGACACGGAAATTGAGGTTTCGATAGTAACAGCTCTCCGCAAACTCACCAGCTATCTCATCGGAGTTGCTTCTTTTGTACCCAAATTGGCAAATCGTTTTTTTTCTCCCTAGTATATTGCCTTGGTAGCATAGAAAAAAAAGTTCTGTGGAGGCACCAGAGCCTTTCAGGAGGCTTTACTTTGAGCGCTGTTTACATAAAACTCTTATGAGATCAACCTTCAAGCTTTCCTTTATGATCAAGTTGAGGAGTTAAATTTTCGAAAAAAAAATTAAAATTCTAGAAATTCTATGTTAAATTCTAAAAAAAACATTTGAAAAACAAGGTTAATTAAACCACGTGATACTACCTCATGGTATCCTACAGGAAATATATGTTTATCTCAATAACTGCGCAGTGTCCTGTTCTACGCAATACTCTTGTCTGATTGAGTATATCTGTTGGGAATCAAAAGATATTTTTAAATAAGTTCAAAATATTCATGAAAAAATCACGTTTTATAGGAAAAAATTGTTAGTTTTCTCGATATAATGAAATTATTTGATGATTATTACAATATTAAGGCAAATATGGTATGAGAGTACCACTCTGGCATGATTTTCACAAATTAAATATTTTTTCAAAAGGCTCTGTGCCTTCAAGGGTTAAAATTCATGGAAATCGAATGACATTTCGCAAAGACCTAAAAAATATAATCGAAAATTGTTCTGAATTTCGTTTTTCAGAAACTTATTCAGACGAAAACATTCTAGGATTCGAAATTTGGGTTTATTCAAATCAGGTGAAATGACGAAAATATTTTGACTTTAGTACTCGTACATGTGTGATCACGAAAAACTTCATTTTCGAACTACAATTTCTTCATTTTCAATCAAAATTTTTAACATACAAATAGATTAATTTGAATTGAAATAAATAATTTTGACGTGTTCGTTGATTTATTTTGGTCGTTTTCAGATCATTTTAGTGACCCAGCGAATAATAACCCTCTGTAATTTCTTAGAGATGGATCCCAAAGCGTATCAGACATACTACATTATGTATTAGTAGCTATTAATTATTAGCCAGTTAACTCGTAGACTTTATAAGTTAATCTGTACCCAGACTCGATTTCCGGCAAGTAGTAACCATTCTTATAAATCGAGCCATATAAAAGCAAAGTTTCATTATCAAAATACATTTTTTATTATTTTAACTCGTAGACTCTATTTCCAGCAAGTAGTGACCATTTTCCGTTTTTTCTTTATTATTTAACTTAAAGTCTAGAACATTTTTATTTTAGTCGAGTCTACGACTTAAAATACAATTCAGCCAATTTGCTATACAATTAAAATATTTTTTTTCGATGAATAAAAAGATATTTAATGGGGATACGAAAAAAATCGCGAAAATGACCTCCAGTGACACACAAAAGTGCAATAATAATATGAATTTGAAAGTTTATTTATTTTTTAAACTACTGATTTTCTATAACTCTATTCAAAAATAATTATATGTTTTTTACAAAATTATCTACGTAGTAAAATGACTCTTAAATTGGTGTGAAATAATTCATTTACGGTCAAAGTTCAAGGCCAAGTTCATCGTAGAGGCTTGTAAGTACCGTCAAAAGAATCGGAGGTCAACTTTCTAATGAAAATATTAGCAACTATGAGTCAATTATGTACTGAACGGTCACTAGAGAGCAAAAAATGGCCAAATTTTTGAGATTTCACAAGGGGATTGTTGCTCTCTGGCGACCTTTCAGTACATAATTGACCCATAGTTGCTAATCTTTTCATCAGAAAGTCGACCCTTCCAATTTTTTGAGGGTACTTACGAGTGTCTACGATGAACTTTGAAATTTACGGTATTTTGAAAAGTACTCAAATTACATAAAAAAAACTTTTGGGATGAACTTCAAACGTTTTTAAGACTTTTTTTCTCATTACACCAAAGTCCGAATAAAATCACGTGACGAAATAATTCAAAAATAAGGTTTACAATATGTCATAAATTAATCCTTATTTCTTGAAAAATAAGATCACGTGACGTTTTTTTGAAAATGTCGTTATGTTCAAAATTCTTAGATTATGTGTTTATTAGTCCTCAAAATTTTTCGGCGTAATTTGAGTACTATTTGTGTACTTGAACCAAAACCTTATTTCTTAATCTAAAGGTCACGTGATAGTTTTTGGACTTTGGTGTAATCAAAAAAAAGTCTGAGAATTTTTTTCTTATCACGATCATAGGTTTTATTTGGTGATTCCAAAAATTTNAGTTTTTTTTACATGAAAATAGAACAATTCAGTGAAGACAGAACCAAGTGGTGATTTCTTATTCCTCAATGACTAGTGAAGAAACAGTCTTTCATCGCTTGATTTCACCCAAAATAAATTCCGTACAATTGGTGTTTAGCATACAATTTATGGGTTCGAAATTCAGAGTAAACGGATGAGGAAACAAAAAAAAAAGCGAAACGAGGTTTCGAATAGTAACGAGCTCTCGCAAACTACAGCTATCTCATACGAGTATGCATTCTTTGTACCGCCAAATTGGCAAATCGTATTTTTATTACCATAGTCATATGCACTAGCGCATTGGAGCAGTAGAAAGAATAAAAGTTCTGTGGTGGCACCAGAGCCTTGTCAGGAGGCGGGTTGTACTTTGAGCGCTGTTTAGATAAACTCTTATGAGATCAACCTTCAAGTTTCATTATGATCAAATAAGGAGTTAATTTTGCGAAAAAAAAAATTCTAGAAATCTAATGTTAAATTCTAAAAAACTTTGAAAAAACAGAGGTTATATTAAACCACGTGATACTAGTCATGTCTCCTACAGAAATATATGTTTATCTCAATAACTGAGCGCAGAGTGTCCTGTTCTAAACGAACATAATCTTGTCTGATTGAGTATATCTGTTGGGAATCAAAAGATATTTTAAATAAGTTCAAAAATTCAGAAAAAATCACGTTTATATAGGAAAAATTGTAGTTTGTCTGTAGTAAATAGGAAATATTTGATGATTATTACATATTAAAGGCAAATATATGAGAGTACATGCAGAAGTATCTGGCATGATTTCAACAAATTAAAATTTTTTTCAAAAGGCTTGTGCCTTCAAGGGTTAAAATCATGGAATAGAATGACATTTGGCAAAGACCTAAAAATATAATCGAATTGTTCTGTTTCGTTTTTCAGAACATTATCAGACGAAAACATTCTAGATTCGAAATTGGGTTTATCAAATCAGTGAATGACGAAATATTTTGATTTAGTACTCGATACAGTGTGATCACGAAAAACATTCAATTTTCGAACTACATTTCTCATTTCAAATCAAAATTTTATAACATAACAAAAGATTAATTCGAATTGAACTAAATAATTTGACGTGTTCGTTGATTTATTTTGGTCGTTTCAGATAATTTTAGTACGCCCAGCGAATAATAACCCTCTGTAATTTTCTAGAGAATGAGCCAAAGCGTATGCACAACTATTAGTAGCTATTAATTATTAGCCAGTTAACTCGTAGACTATTAAAGTTAATCTGTACCAGACTCGATTTCCGGCAAGTAGTACCATCTTATAATCATCGAGCCATATAAAAGCAAAGTTTCATTATTTTTCTTTTCTGTATCTGAAGACTTTCTTAATTTTTAATGTAGGGTGTGTTTTGTTAGCAGATGAAATATTTTATTTTTTACGTCGTAGAAACTCTATTTCCGGCAATACCCTCGTTTTGTATGAATTACTAAATCCTATGAATTTATATTTATCGCACACTAATAAGACAGTATTTTGTCGAGCAATGCTAAAATAACAGCAATTATACATAATATTTATTCGATGATAAAAAACATTAATGGGGATAATTGCGGAAAAAACGCGAAAAATGACCGCCAGTACAACAAAGTGCATATAATATGATTTGAAGTTGACTCTAAGTTATTTACAGTAAGACTCAGATTTAGCCAACAGTTGCTCACACCAACATTGTAAATCGCATATTTAGCGAACCCATAAATTATGACAATGGAAGTTATAAAGAGTTACGAAAAAACTTTAGAACCAAAATGATTTGTTCGGCAAGTATTTATTTTGAAACTGTTTACTGGTATTACAGAATTAGTTTATTGCAAATTTTTTAAATCAAAAATAAACTTAGCTCATCGTGATCAGAAAAAAATTTACTTAAGGACTTTTTCCTCATACACATAGCCGCCACAAATGATCACGTGACCGATAATAATTAGAATAAGGTGAGTAAGTGTACTTTTATTTCCAAAAATTGCTTAAATCATTTTTAAAAGAAGTGAAGTGTCTTAGAAGTTTTAAGACTTATTTTCCATTACACAAGCCAAAGCGATACGATTACTTCCATTAGCAATAAGAGTTGGTGAAAATAACAATAGTGATCAATTAGCCGAAAATAATACACCACATTCTAAGAGTTTGAACGTAATGAATAATTGTTCCAAACTACGTCGTGATCTTGATTTTCAGAATGAAGGCGAATTTATAATTAGTACATATTTCACGCTAACAAATATATCGTAATCTGTTGATAATTATTCGCCAGATTACGTGACTAGTAATGAGAAAAATGTTCTTAAAAAATCCAAAAGTCATAACCCACAAGTTATTTGTTGTAATTGAGAACTGTTCAATAACAGCACTGTATATCACTACTAGTTTGTTACAAAAAGTATTCAATATATCTCGAAGAACCCATTGAAAAGACGCTAACGATTTTTAAGACTTTTCATTACAAAATAGCACCGAAAAACTTAGAATTAATATAGTATCAGAAGAAAGATACGTAGAATCAAATGTAAAGGTTTTGCGTAGGCGTAGGCGTGACTTAGTCCTGGATTCTTAAGAATCATAAATGAATATTGAACCATAAATTTTAAGATCAATTCTACTAGAGAATTTTGCAGAAACTATCTAATTATTTTTAAACCACAATGACTAGAAAAATCACTTTGAAGTTTATATGAGAGGTAATATGCAAATATAATTAAGGTTTAATTCATACTTATATAAAATTGATTCTTTCGCAACTTTTAGAAACTCTTCCCCATTTTGTTTCTTATCTCATTAAATGCCTTAAAATGTTTAAATTAATTATTGTTATTTCATTGTATAGAAAATTGCGTAATATTTTTAAGCTTGAAAAATGAGATGTGATAATTAGAAAACTTTGCTCATTGGGCGATCTTAAAAGTAGGCAAACTAGTTGCAGAATCGAGTCGGAGACAGATTCGTCTAAAGTCTACGAGTAACAACTTACTATTTCTATAACCTATTCAAAAATAAGTTATATTTACGATAGTGCTATTAAAATTCTAGAAAGTCTTAAATTGTGTGAAATAATTGCATTTACGGTACAAAGTCAAGGCAATTTCAAGTTCATCGTAGAGACTTGTAAGGTCAGTCAAAAAGAATCGGAGTCAACTTTCCTAATGAAATATTAGCAATATGAGTCAATATGTACTGGAAGGTCACTAAGGAGCAAAAAATGGAACAAAATTTTGAGTATTCACAGGGGGAGTTGGTTCTGACTCGAGCGCCTGGCAGTACATAATTGAACCAATGTAATGCAATGTTTCATCAAAAGTCGAAACTCCTCCAATTTTTGAGGAATATACGAAGTGTCCTACGATGAACTTTTGAAATTTGACGGTAATTGGCAAAGTCATCAATTACATAAAAAAACTTTTGGGATGAACATTCAAAGTTTTTAAGACATTTTTTTCTCAATTACACCCAATGAGCCGAAAATAGATCACGTGACGAAAAATTCAAAGAATAAGGTTACAATATGCATAATTAATCTAGTTTCTGAAAATAAGATCAGTGAACGTTTTTTTGTTGCAATGTCGTATGTTCAAAATTCTTAGATTATGTGTGTTATTATCTACAAATTTTATCGCGTATTGAGTACTTATGTGTAGATCTGAACCAACTATAATTCTTAATCTATAAGGTGGCTGATAGTTATGGACTCTTGGTGTAATCAACAAAAAAGTCTGAGAATTTTTTCTTGATCAAATCATAAGAGGTTTATTGTGGATCACACAATTTTTGCAAAATAAGTATGTATATACAGTAAAGACTTATCAAAAAAAACGCACAAACGTCATTTTGTGTTTAAGTTTATTGATAATTTATAACTGATCTTGTCATTAATTTTGAAGCGTCGTAAAATGGGATTGAATGGTGAATGGTCACTTCTTGCCCGAAATCGAGTCTACGAGTTAAAGCTCAAATTAATTAAAAAAAATTGGTCGTGAGAAACAATTTGAGCCTAAAATCATGTCCCTTCACGCCTAATGAAAATAATTTCTTGTTCATAACTCAAACTATCACAGGTACTTTGTTTCAAATACTATCGCCCCTTTAAATCAAACATTATTATGCGTCTATTGCACCAGGCCGTAATTAAGCCAGATTAGTTTCGGTAAGCTAGTTTCTTTGTGTAATCTGTTGTCAATCTAGTAAAGGCTATAACAAGAGTGGCCAAGGATTCCTCAAACTAGTCTGTTTTTTTTATTCAGAAAATAGAAGTATAGGAAATTTTTATGAATATTATTATTTTCTAAACTTTTTTGTTGGAAATTATTTAATTGACAACTTGTTAAGCTTTCGAAACATCAACATCAAATAATGCTGATTTTTTTTAATTTTGATTTCATACTTATTGTTAATGCATAAGAAAAAGATAGGAAATCTCAAAAATGGTAAACACCATTTTTGGACACATCAGACTCTGATGATCAGAGTTCATTTTTTTTTGCAATTTTAATCTGTGTATTGAAATGTTTTTGTTAAAATTTAGGAAAACATTTATTGTTAAAACTTCAGTAATGCATTATTAATAAACAAACATGTCAGTAATGCATTATTAAAAACAACATGTCAAAAAATTGCGTAGGCGGATTTTTTCCCAAAAATTTGGCCAGAGTTGGGGTTTTGGAAAATTTGAACTCGAACAAAAATTTTAGCTGGAACGTGAATTTTGTTTCTGGTCGTTTAAACATTGAAACCTTAAAATACCCGCTAAATTCTCCCATAAAATTTTTTTTCCATAATTTTAAAATTCTTCCCTAGAAGTTCGTTTTGGTTGTTAGTTAAAACCCATGGTTAAATACTTGAAAATTTCACCCTGCGCAACCCTAAGGTGGTTTTTTAGGAGCTATCTGGTGTTTCCGGCTTTCTCGTATTTGCAAACCCCATGACACTATTTATTGGCAGATAGAGAATTTAATTCCGCGTGTAACGCTTGAATTTTTTTTCAGAATTTGAGACCGGTAATGGCCGATTTCCGGTAGGTCCATTTTTTCAGATTGTTTCAATCAGGCCAAAATTCGGTCTGTAGACTAATATGGGCACAAGGAGTTCGAATCTGATATCAGATTTTATCGATGACGTCATTATGAGTCTTTGGGTCACATTTAGATGAGCCATAGAAAATCTTTACAACTTGTACAAACACGGTAACTTAATGAAACGCGAGAAAAAAATTCAAGGCGTTACCGCGAAATTACATTCTCTATCGGTGTCATGGGGTTTCCAAATACGAGAAAGCCGGAAACACCAGATAGCTCCTAAAAAAAACCACTTAATTATTATGGTGGTTGTTGTCATGAAAATCGTGGACAGCCCAAAATCAAAGTGATTTGATTTTCCGAGGTCTGACAAGATTATTTAGATACACAGTGTACTTATAACAGTTGAATAAAAAACAATCCCGAAAATGAAAATTGCTCCTTGAAGATATGATACCTGATAAATTAAACAAAACTGTTTCCGGACCTTCTTATTTTTAGTGATTTTAAAAAAATAAGAAGATTTTCAAGGTACTTGTTGTTTGTTTTTTATATTTTATTTGATATACAAAACTAAGGGCAGTGAACTTGAATAAAATTTAATTTTTCTTTTTTGTCATTGAAGACCAAAAGTCATCCGTGCCAAACGTCGCCGGAACTTTTCGTTTTTTCGAATCTTCGGTATTTTCAGGTTTTTCCTGCTCACTCGATTTGTCAAAAAATCCTGCGGGCAAGTCATTTTCTTGGTGTTCTTCAGTTTGCTCTACAATAGATTCCTCATCTACTGTATCTACAGATTCAATAACCTCTTCCTCACAACTATGCACAGGTAGCTGTACAAACGGCCTGACATCCGGGATTTTTTCTGGGATTGTAAATTCGAATTCCTGAGGGCCTTCGAAAACAGCCATTTTGATATTATCTGGCACTTCTATGAATAGGATGGACACTGTTGAATCTCAAAACCAAGCGATTCTTTTACTCACAGTTGTTTGAAAAATTTAGGTATACTATATGAGTCAAATAGTTTGAAACGCCTAAAAATCATGCGTGTTTTCAGCAGTAACAAAAGTCTCCTATTATTGGCGTTTCAAACTATTTGACGCATAGTAGAAATCTCAAAAAAATATTATAGAGGAAAATTTATGGATTGATTTATCTTGTCCTTGATTTCCCGATCAAAATAAAATTTGACGACGAATGAGGAAAAATTCAAATTTGATTTTTAAACTTTGATTTTCAAAACCTCAAATTTCCCGCTAAATTCTCCCCGTGTCGATAATTTTTTTTAATTTTCCAATTTTACCTAAGATTTATGATTTTTTTAGTTTAATTAATTTGATTAAAAGCACAAATTTCACCGGTGCCACATTAATTTAAATTTTAGTCGTTGCATCAAAAAGGAAAAATAATTTAAACATCGTTGCTTCAAATAAGTAAACTGTATACTAGTGTTTAGGCTTTCTTTATCCTTAAGGATAATCGCTGAAAAATAAAATTTGAAAAAATTCAACTTTCTTCCTAAAATCGGAACTTTTTTAAATTGGTTCTAAAACCAGAAATAACCGACGAAAGTTTTTATCGAAGGCAACGCGCATTCTAAAATTAGGCAAATTATGAAATATTTGACTGGTTCGGCTCTTGGTTTGAAATTTGAATATTTTTGTAAGATGAATTCTTCATAGGAAAAAATTTCTCATTTTTTCCGGAAATTAGAGTTCTCAAACTTCTTGCCAGCAGTTTATAAAAAAAGACAACTTTGCCATTTCAGATTACCACGATTCATAAAAAATTAATTTCGCAAAATACTTGCAGCCCGTTGTCTCTATATTTTGCGAAATTACTTTGCGAAAAGTTTATGTTGAAAGTTTTCTATATTTCTGTGCATTCTGATAATGGTAATAAAACCGAAACTAGTCAAAAATTTAATATATTTGAGAAATGGTAATTATTTATCTCGAAAAAAACACAATTAAGATTCATAAAAAATTTCGAATTTTTTAAATAGACATTATCGAAATTTTGTGTCTATCCTTTTCTATAGAATCTTCCTCGTCACTGATGAGCTTGAACTTGAGCCATAATCAGCGAACATTGTCGCTAATCTTTCTTCAGTTTGTTTTTCTTCCGCTCTTCATTTTTTTTAATCGCCTCCACAGCCTTAATTTTTCTTATAATCTTTATACGAACCCGCTGCCAGCCTTTGAAACAGCATCTTTTTGCCCAGTTTTACCAAAGTTGAAAATTTCTTTTTTGTCCCTCTGTATCCGTGGCTTCTCGCAGTTTTCTCTGTTTTTCTCCAAGGCATAATTTTGAACATAACTTTCCTCCTCGTCAAAATTTAGCGTGAGGAGATCAGTGGCTTTAGCGTTTTTAAGATTGCTTTTACTTCGACTGATCCTCAACTTCTTGATCTTCGTCTTTTCCGTCCATTCGACCAATATTTCTAAGAGGTCTTTTTGTTCGTCTATGACAATTTCAACGCTTTTTCGAGGAGTAAATCGCGCACTTTTCGTTCAAGTTCACGAGCGTCAGTTATTTTTTTGAGAGCAGTTAGCGCGGGCTTGTGTACCATCCCTTAAATATTTATGAAATTTGTGTACTAAAAAGACTATAACTTTTACTTTGTCCTGTTCCAGATATAAATTTCTGAGAAAACAAAGAACAAAATTGAAAATAATAAACCTGCTACGTTATTAAGGTTTGAAAAAAAAATATTTCAAAAATTGGCCATTTTGACCTTATAGACTAACGTGATTTTTAAAATTACGTTGTTTTGACTAATTTGTGGCGACCAAATTTTTTGTTCTTACCTGGTCACCGGTAATTGATGTTCTAAACTATTAAGTTCAATGGTTCGAATCTCAGTTAGCTAAAGCATGATTTTTTTTAATTTATCTAAATTTTGGTCGTCACATTATGGTGAAAAGAATTTGTCCAATGGAATTATGATTAAAAACGCAGCTCTGCACAATCGAGTTTCTTGAATAAGTAGTTAAATTATCAAGAGAACACAAATAAGCATTTGCATGAGGGTTAACAGGCAATTTAACGTTAAACAGCCATGTCCATCATGTCCATCAGTCAAATACCGACAAATATTTTTTCTCAAAAATGAGTGTTTTGTTACCTGTCATTTCTGCAGTTCAAATAACTCTTCCAGATTCTCTTGCGTGACCATTTGCTGATTAGATTTTTGGGTTCTGTTTCAGAGCTTTCATCGGTTTAACCTCTCTTTCTTCTGCGATTGCGTCGTCTTCTCTTTTCTCCATTAATTGCCACATTCGGTTAGCTTCAAAATTACGGGTTGCCCCCGTTTCCATCGCATAATCCTAAAAGTTAAGAAAATTAAGTATGAGATGGTTGTTTATTAAGACATGTTTGGTTTTGCGTTTGTCCCTGTAAAAACCGCTATTTGTCTTTATGGATCAATTATCCTCTAAAAATCGAAAAATTGCGAGAGAGCTGACGTTGCCAGCCAATGTTCGCACGACTCAGGCACACTTCTCCAAAAGTTTGGTAGCCGATTTTCAAGATATTTTCGAAAAAATAGCAAAATTATTTATGGTTTTCAAAATGAAAATAATCTTTCAAAGTTCGCCGTTTTGTCCTTACAGAAGATCGCCTTTATCAAAAATTTAAAAATTACGAAGGCTTTGGCCAAATTTGGCTGTTTGCCTTTATAACGATGACCTTATAAAAAAACAATATTTTCATAAATATAGCCAATGTAGTCATTTGAAAAACGCATTGCGAAAACAAAATTTTGCTTAGGTCGTTTTTTTTCGGTTGCTCCACCTAAGGGTATCTGTTCTGAGAAACTAGACTAGATACGACAAACGGTTTTTTTGCATCTGAATTTTAACCGAATTTGTAGTGGTAGAAATTTTCTTTTTTTCCGGTGATTACCGGTTTACCGGTAATTCGCAAAAAATCGTTTTTTTAGGTCATTTGAGCAAAAATCTCATGGACAACTTATTAATCATCCCGACAAAAAGTCCGTTAACGCACCTGGTTTTCTGGATCTGTTTGAATGTTATTGACGATCCACATTTCGTACATCTGATATAAAATCGCCTGATCGGATTGTCCAAGATATCGTTCACCTTTGATTGTTTCAACACGAGATTAAATTTTGTACCACGATAAATATAGTTCTAAAATGATTTATTAGATAAAAGTAAAATGAATGCATATGAACCGTCTTGAGGCCTGAAGGAAGAAAGTTAAAAAAATAAAGTATCGAATTGACCTCCATTTTGACTATAAATTAGGGATCAGAGTCAGATTTTATTAGGGAATAAAAAAATTTGGCCGAAATTGTTTTCGACTGCCGGTTTTTACATATCTGGCAGTCGAAATCTCGAAACTAAAATAGGCGAAAATTTAGAATGAAAATTGCCAAATAATATTCGAAAACATTTGTTTTGAGCAAATTTTTTCATCATAAAAAATTTTCTAAAATATTATTTTGGTTCAGTTTTTTGTCTAAGTGATTACTGTGGTTTTGGCCAAGCGGACACTTTTGAAGTGAAATCCCGTTTTGTCCGCTTAGACTCACCCTGTTTTTTGGCTTAGACCTTTCAAAAAATCCGTTTTGTCCGCTAGACTCACTTAAATCGCATTTAAAAAAAAAACGTTGTTTTTGCCCGTATTTGCAACTAGGTGATTGTTATATGGACTGTATACATAATTTTATTGTGTATCTTTTGAAAACAATAAGTTTGGATCGAGTTTGATTAATCTGCTGAAGCGAAAAACCGGTAAAATCAAGATTTACTGGTCAAAAATGGCAAATTTGAAATTTATTTCCCGTTTAACTGAAATTTTGGTCCAGATGGCCAATTTCGATAGATGAACTCACTTTATGTTGAGCCTAATTTATCAACAAAGTCCGTAAGAATACAAAAAATTAAATGAACATTATCTTAGAAGTTTGCATAGATAAAATTCTATCTTTTGAAAAAAATCGGACTCGGGATCGTAATCGATATGAGTCGAATTGATGCATATTTTTAATTCAAGGACTTACCACACGTTATACTCTCATGTGAAATGGGCCATGGTACGGATAACCATGATTTTATCTTCTATTTCCACCTCCAGCTTTTCTAGGGAGCCGACGCCGGATCATAATCCGGCGATAGTACTTATTAAGGACCTTACGCCCGACATTTTTCAATCTGAAATTAAATATGGTCTGGTTTTTAGATCTTGCGCTAAAACTGCCATCTATACTCAAAAGTAATTCCACTGTCCCAGTTAAAATATAGCAAAATCGGATAATATGACCTCTTGGCGGTGTCAAATTTAATTTTTGATAATTTTTTAAGATTCCTTGATTTTTTTTGGATCATATTCTGGAAATATGAAAAAAATCGACAAAGCCTTTTCGAGAAACCGATAATTTCCAGTAAATGTCCGGTATAAATCGGAAATTAAAAAAACGGCTCTGCTACATTACGCAGCATAAAAGTTTATATTATGATTAAAATTTCAAAAAGATCGTATGTACCAGTTCTGAAGTATCTTTCCGAGTATGAGGTATCTAAAAAATCCAGACCTATGAAAATTGTTTTCAAATTTCCATTAGTGGATATCTTTTAATAATATAGGTTTACAGACACGAATTTTCAGATTTATAAACAGACATAAAATTAATTTTTGTGTTCAATGTTGTTTGACAAAGAGTTGAATGCTGTTAATTCTTCTGACCAATTATTTTCTACTTCCAAGCTTGAGATTATCAAATTGTCTAATAGTTCGTTCAAGAACTTCAATTCGTTTTTATTCTAAAATATCAAACAATAAATTGTCACGGGAAGCTAAATGGCCTACACTTTTCAAAATACCCCCAGGTTGTTTTTTAAAATTCCATACCTTCATTTTATTTCAGAAGAACCAGGTAATATATCCCAAACGTTTTTTGCTATAATCTTCAGGCAATATAGTAATAGTATTTTGGGCTGTTATATTGGCCACGTGACCGACGTTCGCTATGAAATTCCTCCTTTTTGCCTACATAATATGAGTTATATTATTACCCGTTAGACCGTAAAAGGTTTTCGCTATCTTGCGTGTTCTCCTGAAACACATACGGTATATGGCCACACATTTAGTGTATATAAAATGACCCACGTATTTTTCAACCCTTTTCTTCATTCAAAAGACACAGTCGTTTTAGCGGCTATTTTTCTGATTTTAAATTGTGTTCTAAAACTCACATTCTTAGTTTGTGTTTCCTTGACATTAAATAGATTATTTGAATAAAAATATTTTCTCCAAATTATTTTTCTCCGTAGAAATAATTCGGTCCGAGCCACAAAGGTATATGAGGTAGATAAAACAAAACATCTTTTCTTCACTTTTTCCAGTTTTCATATGCCTGAAGGCAAACACCAGGATAAATTTTTTGTATAATTTCAAGATCTTCATCTTCAAAGACTGGATCGTACACTAGTCCAAGTTTTAAGTTAAGAACTGCTCGCGACAGCCAATTAGCGCTAACTGGTGCCGAGCAGATCTTGAATTTGAACAGAGCCGAGGCCGGGCAAACTAATTGTAATCTTTTTTTGTAGGGAAATTTGATTTTGAATTTTTCGAAAATTCTGTGCATCATTTCGCAGTGGTTTGCCGTACTATTTTGACCCAATCAGGTTTTTGATATTTTGATGATTTCCTCTTATTTTTAGTGACTGACCACATCTGAAAGTTTTTAGGGTTACGTATGAGACTAAAGCGGTGGAATGCAATCATGCTGAAGAGAAAGTTTCAGTAGAGTGAAATTTTGTTACAGTAGTATGAGTACTGTATGACTCATACGTATGACTTAACGGACTGGTAGAAATCGTTACTCTGTCCGTTTAAAGTCTTGAGAAAATTTTCTCCTTTTGGCTGTCCGTTAAAAGTCTTTGGCAGAAATTTCAACCTCCATTTAACTATGAAAATCATAAAAATAGATAAAAAACGTTTTTTTTGAAAATAAAGATAATTTTCTAATATTTTCAGATATTTTAAATATTTTCAATGTAAGTAACTTTATTTGAAGAAAAAAATTCACCTGTTCGTTTAAAATTGGCGAAAATTTCCGTTTCAGACCTGTCCGTCCGGGTTGACGGTTTAAAGTCATACTACTGTAATTATGAGAGGGTTAATAATTAACGATTGCCCACCTGATAAATCTACCACGACTCTTTTTTTCTACTCTAAAAATATTCCTTATTAATTTAGCCACGGGCTGAATTGTTTACCCGTCAGTTTCGATTTTAAGTAGCGTCGATACAAAAGAGTTATATGTCCAGACTTGAGGTGATTTGAGGCCAGATTTAAAGCCTATGTTGATAGCTATGTTATCAGATCACCTAAGTATCGACGCCCCTTATAACTCACGCGGTACGCTTCGCATAGCTTAAAAAATCGAAAAAAAGCAAAAAGTTTGATGTTATTAATAACTAAAGTGCTTTAAACACACCACGATGATTTGTGCATTTTCATGAAATTTGAATTTCTGGGAGCATTTTCAAGATTTCTCTTATTTTAGCTTAAACTTTTAGGGACTGTGAAAACCCTACTAAATTCAAGGTATTGATTATTACTGCCAGAACATTTTTCGTGAAAAACAGTGCCCGCAGTTAAATAAAGAATAATTAAAATGTAATCTTAAATCTCTAGGAGTAGCAAAAATCTTAGCTGATGCTAAAAAAAAGTTTATAGCTTTCCAATTTAAAATTTCACTTTATAAGCATGATTGCAATTTTACTGATTTTTTTTGAAATAGAATCTTTTTGACAAATAAGAGAAACAGTAAGCCAAGGGGTTTTCACAAACGAAGACACAGTTTTTAAAAGTATATTAATCAAGAAGACTTCAAGCGTGAAATTTGATAGAAATGAGAAAAATTGAACTACTTGTGATATCCAACGTTTCTCATTCAACCTTCTTTGTTTGTAATTGAACACCATACATATTTTATTTTGAATATTACACCAAAAAATAAGGTGTCCCATTACATTAGGGTTCTTTAGTTTATAAGGAATAAAACAGCAATAGAAAAAGGCAAAAGATTTTTTTTTATTTTAATGGTCAAACTTCCAAAAAGTGACAAAATGTTGTCTTCGGAGATTTAAGAACTACTCGTGAAGTTAAGCTGTTTAACGTGAAGAGCGAGATACTGAACTCTATTTTTTCAACACTACCCCGAAAATTTGCGTGACCTTTATTTATTGGTAAAATTAAAGATTCGATGGGCATTCGTTTTTTCGAAATTTTGTTGGTCGATAGTAATGAGCAGAAAAGTAAAATTTTTGAAGTTGTGGTTTATTTAAGTTTGAACAAAATAAAAGTGATCTTCATTGTAGAGCTTTTGGTGAAAGTTATTTTCGAGAAAAATTTTATCACCGACATAACGTTTTAGGGCTCATCTGATGAGTATTAAGATGAGATAGATTTTTAGAGGGTTTCAATTTTAGTGCAATTCAGTGACCGCTAGCGAGCGAACTTGAGGTTACAGTAGCGACCCAGCTCATTGTTATTTTTGACCGCTTCGTTTTTGTGAAACGGTAAAAGCTTTTTCATTTATGTTACATTTATTCTAAATTACTTTTTGTCGATCTACTGCGTTTAACTGTAAAATGTAGGGAGGGGGTTCGTCCAAATGCAGTATATTTTATTTTAACAAATTTTTGACCGTTGAAATCCCAAAATATAATCACTTATACAGTACTTCCCCAATTTTTGACTGTGATTGGACAAGGGTAACATTTTGACACCCTCGTTTTTCATTGGCCTGTCTAGAACTAACTTGTGATTATTTCATTTGACTGACTTCTAAGCACAATAAAAACTGAGGGTGTCAAAAAATTTATCTTTTTCCACGCAGTGAAAAATTGGACATCCTATACTAAAATTTGTTTTCAATCTCAACGATTAATTAAATTTGCTTTGAAAAAGTCCAAAAGGGTTATTTTTACTTTTATACTTTCTTTCTCGTTCATTTTCATATAAGAAAGGCTATTTAATTTACCGACCCAACGCCTCCACCTAATCTTCTAAGTGCTATTTCCTGCCCAGAGCATAATCGCCAATTGCCGTTTCGCAATCTAGAATTTCGACAGTTTTTAAATAATTAACTCCGTCAAAACCGCCAACAGCCAATATGACCACCTACTACAGCCAACCCAACACCCGACCCTTTTTGTCTGCATCCATGAGCTACTGGTGTCCATTTATCATCCTGAAAGAAAATTAAATAAGATTATTTGTCGTTGAATTCTGAAAAAGCAACATTTTGTAATTATAAATATATTATAATACTTGTTTTTCGCCTAAAAGGACAACTGGGATTATGTCATACTTGTATTACATAAGTATAAAAATAAATTTATAAAAAATAATTCAAAACTTTTCGGAAGCCCTTTATCGATTAATTTCAATTTATTTAGGCCGAAAAATATTTTTTCTCTTCGGTCAAATTTTTCTGAAAAAGCAGGCGTTATAAATTTTTTTGAACCGTTTTAGGAGTTTTCAGAATTATTCTTAGATTATTTCTTAAGTTTATTATAAACCTTATTGAATATCTCTTCGACTGATTAGTTCTGGTTACAGTAGTCTCTCCCGCCTACTGCATAAATTAATATTCATTATAAACTCACATCCAAATGTTTCTCGCTTAGACATTCCTTCACAATTTGCACGTGTCAGTCCACTGGGAATAT
>SCLH01000328.1:397631-423606 GCA_004367855.1 Oikopleura vanhoeffeni | reverse complement strand
TTTTTTAAATAGACATTATCGAAATTTTGTGTCTATCCCTTTCTATAGAATCTTCCTCGTCATCTGATGAGCTTGAACTTGAGCCATAATCAGCGAACATTGTCGCTAATCTGTCTTCAGTTTGTTTTTTTTTTCGCTCTTCATTTTTTTTAATCGCCTCCACCAGCCTTAATTTTTCTTTATAATCTTTATACGAAATCCCGCTGCCAGCCTTTGAAACAGCATCTTTTTTGCCCAGTTTTACCAAAGTTGAAAATTTCTTTTTTGTCCCTTCTGTATCCGTGGCTTCTCGCAGTTTTCTCTGTTTTTTCTCCAAGGCATAATTTTGAACATAACTTTCCTCCTCGTCAAAATTTAGCGTGAGGAGATCAGTGGGCTTTAGCGTTTTTAAGATTGCTTTTACTTCGACTTGATCCTCAACTTCTTGATCTTCGTCTTTTCCGTCCATTCGACCAATATTTTCTAAGAGGTCTTTTTGTTCGTCTATGACAATTTCAACGCCTTTTTCGAGGAGTAAATCGCGCACTTTTCGTTCAAGTTCACGAGCGTCAGTTATTTTTTTGAGAGCAGTTAGCCGGGCTTGTGTACCATCCCCTTAAATATTTTATGAAATTTATGTACTAAAAAGACTATAACTTATACTTTGTCCTGTTCCAGATATAAATTTCTGACAAACAAAGAACAAAATTGAAAATAATAATACCTGCTACGTTATTATGGTATTTGAAAAAAAAATATTTCAAAAATTGGCCATTTTGACCTTATAGACTAACGTGATTTTTAAAATTACGTTGTTTTGAACTAATTTGTGGCGACCAAATTTTTTGTTCTTACCTGTCACCGGTAATTGATGTTCTAAACTATAAGTTCAATGGTTCGAATCTCAGTTACTAAAGCATGATTTTTTTTAATTTATCTAAATTTTGGTCGTCACATTATGGTGAAAAGAATTTGTCCAATGGAATTATGATTAAAAACGCAGCTCTGCACAATCGAGTTTTCTTGAATAAGTAGTTAAATTATCAAGAGAACACAAATAAGCATTTGCATGAGGGTTAACAGGCAATTTAACGTTAAACAGCCATGTCCATCATGTGACCATCAGTCAAATACCGACAAATATTTTTTCTCAAAAATGAGTGTTTTGTTACCTGTCATTTCTGCAAGTTCAAATAACTCTTCCAGATTCTCTTGCGTGACCATTTGCTGATTAGATTTTTGGGTTCTGTTTTCTAGAGCTTTCATCGGGTTTAACCTCTCTTCTTCTGCGATTGCGTCGTCTTCTCTTTTCTCCATTAATTGCCACATTCGGTTAGCTTCAAAATTACGGGTTGCCCCCGTTTCCATCGCATAATCCTAAAAGTTAAGAAAATTAAGTACTGAGATGGTTGTTTATTAAGACATGTTTGGTTTTGCCGTTTTGTCCCTGTAAAAACCGCTATTTTGTCTTTATGGATCAATTATCCTCTAAAAATCGAAAAATTGCGAGAGAGCTGACGTTGCCAGCCAAATGTTCGCACGACTCAGGCACACTTCTCCAAAAAGTTTGGTAGCCGATTTTCAACCATATTTTCGAAAAAATATGCAAAATTATTATGGTTTTCAAAAATGAAAATAATCTTTCAAAGTTCGCCGTTTTGTCCTTACAGAAGATCGCCTTTATCAAAAATTTAAAAATTACGAAGGCTTTGGCCAAATTTGGCTGTTGCCTTTATAGACGATGACTTATAAAAAAACAATATTTTCATAATATAGGCCAAGTGTCATTTGAAACAACGCATTGCGAAAACAAAAATTTTGCTTAGGTCGTTTTTTTTCGGTTGCTCCACCTAAGGTATCTGTTCTGAGAGAACTAGACTAGATAACGACAACGGTTTTTGCATCTGAATTTTAACCGATTTGTAGTGGTAGAAATTTTCTTTTTTTCGGTGATTACCGGTTTACCGGTAATTCGCAAAAAATCGTTTTTTTTAGGTCATTGAGCAAAAATCTCATGCAGCAACAACTGTACTTATCATCCCGACAAAAAAGTCCGTTAACGCACCTGGTTTTCTGGATCTGTTTTGAATGTTATTGACGATCCACATTTCGTACATCTGATATAAAATCGCCTGATCGGGATTGTCCCAAGATATCGTTCACCTTTGATTGTTTCAACACGAGAGTTAAATTTTGTACCACGATAAATATAGTTTCCTAAAATGATTTATTAGATAAAAGTAAAATGAAATGCATATGAACCGTCTTGAGGCCTGAAGGAAGAAAGTTAAAAATTAAAGAATCGAATTGACCTCCATTTTGACTATAAATTAGGGATCAGAGTCAGATTTTATTAGGGAATTAAAAAATTTGGCCGAAAATTGTTTTCGACTGCCGGTTTTTTACATATCTGGCAGTCGAAATCTCGAAACTAAAATAGGCGAAAAATTTAGAATTGAAAATTGCCAAGTAATATTCGAAAACATTTGTTTTGAGCAAATTTTTTCATCATAAAAAATTTTCTAAAATATTATTTTGGTTCAGTTTTTTGTCTGAAGTGATTACTGTGGTTTTTGGCCAAGCGGACACTTTTGAAGTGAAATCCCGTTTTGTCCGCTTAGACTCACCCTGTTTTTTGGCTTAGACCTATTCAAAAAATCCCGTTTTGTCCGCTTAGACTCACTTAAAATCGCATTTAAAAAAAACGTTGTTTTTGCCCATTTTGACTAGGTGATTGTATATGGACTGTATACATAATTTTATTGTGTATCTTTTGAACAAATAAAAGTTTGGATCGAGTTCGATTAATCTGCTGAAGCGAAAAACCGGTAAAAATCAAGATTTACTGGTCAAAAATGGGCAAATTTGAAATTTATTTCCCGTTTAACTGAAATTTTGGTCCAGATGGCCAATTTCGATAAATGAACTCACTTTATGTTGAGCCTAATTTATCACACAAAGTCCGTAGAAATACAAAAATAAATGAACATTATCTTAGAAGTTTTGCTATAGATAAATTCTATCTTTTGAAAAAAAAATCGGACTCGGGATCGTAATCGATATGAGTCGAACTTGGATGCATATTTTTAATTCAAGGACTTACCACACGTTATACATCTCATGTGAAATGGGGCCATGGTACGGATAACCATGATTTTATCTTCTATATTTCCACCTCCAGCTTTTCTAGGGAGCCGACGCGGATCATAATCCGGCGGATAGTACTTATTAAGGACCTTACGCTCCGACATTTTTCAATCTGAAATTAAATATGGTCTGGTTTTTTAGATTCTTGCGCTAAAACTGCATCTATACTCAAGTAATTTCACTGTCCCAGTTAAAATATAGCAAAATCGGATAATATGACCTCTTGGCGGTGTCAAATTTCATTTTTTGATAATTTTTTAAGATTCCTTGATTTTTTTTGGATCATATTCTGGAAATATGAAAAAAATCGACAAAGCCGTTTTCGAGAAACCGATAATTTCCAGTAAATGTCCGGTAATAAATCGGAAATCAAAAAAACCGGCTCTGCTACATTACGCAGCATAAAAAGTTATATTATGATTTAAAATTTCAAAAAGATCGTATGTACCAGTTCTGAAGTATCTTTCCGAGAAATATGAGGTATCTAAAAAAATCCAGACCTATGAAAATTTGTTTTCAAATTTCCATTAGTGGATATCTTTTAATAATATAGGCTTTACAGACTGAGAATAATTTTCAGATTTATAAACAGACATAAAATTAATTTTTGTGTTCAATGTTGTTATAGACAAAGAGTTGAATGCTGTTAATTCTTCTGACCAATTATTTTCTACTTCCAAGCAATTGAGATTATCAAAATTGTCTAATAGTTCGTTCAAGAACTTCAATTCGTTTTTTTCTAAAAGTACAAAAATGTTCACGGGAAGCTAAAATGGCCTACATTTTTCAAAATACCCCCAGGTTGGTTTTTTAAATTCCATACCCTTCATTTTATTTCAGAAGAACCAGGTAATATATCCACAAACGTTTTGTGCTAATGAATCTTCAGCCAATTAGCGATATAGATAGTTTTTTTGGGCTTGTTATATTGGCCACGTGACCGGAATTCCGCTATTGAAATTCCTCCTTTTTGCCTCACATAATATGAGTTATATTATTATAACCCGTTAGACCGGTAAAAGGTTTTCGCTATCTTGTCTGGTTCTCCTGAAACACATACGGTATATGGCCACACATTTAGTGTATATAAAATGACCCCACGTATTTTTCAACCCCTTTTCTCATTTCAAAAGACACAGTCGTTTTAGCGGCTATTTTTCTGAATAATTTAAAATTGTGTTCTAAAAACTCACCATTCTTAGTTTGTGTTTCCTTGACATTAAATAGATTATTTGAAATAAAAATATTTTTCTCCAAATTATTTTTCTCCGTAGAAATAATTCGGTCCAAGAGCCACAAAGGTATATGAGGTAGATAAAACAAAACATTTTCTTCACTTTTCCAGTTTTCATATGCCTGAAGGCAAACACCAGGATAAATTTTTTGTATAATTTCAAGATCTTCATCTTCAAAAGCTGGATCGTACACTAGTCCAAGTTTTAAGTTAAGAAAACTGTCTAGCAGACAGCCAATTAGCGCTAACTGGTGCCGAGCAGATCTTGAATTTGAAACAGAGCCGAGGCCGAGGCAAACTAATTTGTAATCTTTATTTTGTAGGGAAATTTGATTTTTGAAATTTTCGAAAAATTCTGATGACATCATTTCAGCAGTGGTTTGCTGTACTATTTTGACCCAATCAGGTTTTTGATATTTTGATGATTTCCTCTTATTTTTAGTGACTGACCACATCTGAAAGTTTTTAGGGTTACGTAATGAGACTAAAGCGGTGGAAATGCAATCATGCTGAAGAGAAAGTTTCAGTAGAGTGAAAATTTTGTTACAGTAGTATGAGTCATACTGTATGACTTTAAACGGACTGGTAGAAATCGTTACTCTGTCCGTTTAAAGTCTTGAGAAAATTTTCTCCTTTTGGGCTGTCCGTTAAAAGTCTTTGGCAGAAATTTCAACCTCCATTTTAACTATGAAAATCATAAAAATAGATAAAAAACGTTTTTTTTTGAAAATAAAGATAAATTTTCTAATATTTTTCAGATATTTTAAAATATTTTCAATGTAGTAACTTTATTTGAAAAAAAAAATTCACCTGTTCGTTTAAAAATTGGCGAAAATTTCCGTTCAGACCCTGTCCGTCCGGGTTGACGGTTTAAAGTCATACTACTGTAATTATGAGAGGGTTAATAATTAACGATTGCCCACCTGATAAATCTACCACGACTCTTTTTTTCTACTCTAAAATATTCCTTATTAATTTAGCCACGGGGCTGAATTGTTTACCGCGTCAGTTTCGATTTTAAGTAGCGTCGATACAAAAAGTTATATGTCCAGACTTGAGGTGATTTGAGGCCAGATTTAAAGCCTATTGTTGAATACTATGTTATCGAGTCACCTCAAGTATCGACGCCCCTTATAACTCACGCGGTACGTCTTCGCATAGCTTAAAAAATCGAAAAAAAGCAAAAAGTTTGATGTTATTAATAACTAAAGTGCCTTTAAAACACCAACGATTGATTTTGTGCATTTTCATTGAAATTTGAATTTCTGGGAGCATTTTCAACATTTCTCTTATTTTAGCTCAAAAACTTTTAGGGACTGTGAAAACCTTACTAAATATCAAGGTATTGATTATTACTGCCAGAACATTTTTCGTGAAAAACAGTGCCCGCAGTTAAATAAAAAGATAATTAAATGTAATCTTAAATCTCTAGGAGTAGCAAAAATCTTAGCTGATGCTAAAAAAAAAGTTTTATAGCTTTCCAATTTAAAATTTCACTTTATAAGCATGATTGCAATTTTACTGATTTTTTTTGAAATAGAATCTTTTTGACAATAAGAGAAACAGTAAGCCAAGGGGTTTTCACAACGAAGACACAGTTTTAAAAGTATATAATCAAAGAAGACTTCAAAGCGTGAAATTTGATAGAAATGAGAAAAATTGAACTACTTGTGATATCCAACGTTTCTCATTCAACCTTCTTTGTTTGTAATTGAACACCATACATATTTTATTTTGAATATTACACCAAAAAATAAGGTGTCCCATTACATTAGGGCTACTTTAGTTTATAAGGAATAAACAGCAATAGAAAAAGGGCAAAAGATTTTTTTTAATTATGGTCAAACTTCCAAAAAGTGACAAAATGTTGTCTTCGGAGATTTAAGAACTACTCGTGAAGTTAAGCTTGTTTAACGTGAAGAGCGAGATACTGAACTCTATTTTTCAACACTACCCCGAAAATTTGCGTGACCTTATTTATTGGTAAAATTAAAGATTCGATTGGGCATTCGGTTTTCTTCGAATTTTGTGGTCGATAGTAAAATGACAGAAAAGTAAAATTTTTGAAGTTGATGGTTTATTTAAGTTTGAACAAAATAAAAGTGATCTTCATTGTAGAGCTTTTGGTGAAAGTTATTTTTCGAGAAAAATTTTTCACCGACATAACGTTTTTAGGGCTCAATCTGATGAGTATTTAAGGATGAGATAGATTTTTAGAGGGTTTCATTTTAGTGCAATTCAGTGACCGCTAGCGAGCGAACTTGAGGCTTTACAGATATGCGACCCAGCTCATTGTTATTTTTGACCGCTTCGTTTTTGTGAACGGTAAAAGCTTTTTCATTTATGTTAACATTTATTCTAAATTTTACTTTTTTGTCGATCTACTGCGAATTTTAAACTGTAAAATGTAGGAGGGGGTTCGTCCAAATGCAGATATTTTTATTTTACAAATTTTTGACCGTTGAAATCCCAAAATATAATCACTTATACAGTACTTCCCAATTTTTGACTGTGATTGGAAAGGGTAACATTTTGACACCCTCGTTTTTCATTGGCCTGTCTAGAACTATCTTGTGATTATTTCATTTGACTGACTTCTAAGCCAATAAAAACTGAGGTGTCAAAAATTTATCTTTTTCCAATCGCAGTGAAAAATTGGACATCCTATACTTAAAATTTGTTTTTCAATCTCAACGATTGATTAAATTTGCTTTGAAAAAGTCTCAAAAGGGTTATTTTTACTTTTATCTTTTTCTCGTTCATTTTTCATATAAGAAAAGGGCGTATTTAATTTTACCACGCCAACGCCTCCACCTAATCTTCTAAAGTGCATATTTCCTGCCCCAGAGCATAATCGCCAATTGCCGTTTTCGCAATCTAGAATTTCGACAGTTTTTAAATAATTAACTCCGTCAAAACCGCCAACAGCCAATAATTGACCACCTACTACAGCCAACCCAACACCCGACCTTTTTGTCTGCATAGCCACTACTGGTGTCCATTTATCATCCTGAAAGAAAATTTAAATAAGATTATTTGTCGTTGAATTCTGAAAAAGCAACATTTTGTAATATATAAATATATTATAATACTTTGTTTTTCGCCTATAAGGACAACTGGGATTATGTCATACTTGTATTAAAATAAGTATTAAAATAAATTTATAAAAAATAATTCAAAACTTTTCGGAAGCCCTTTATCGATAATTTCAATTTATTTAGGCCGAAAAACTATTTTTTTCTCTTCGGTCAAATTTTCTGAAAAAGCAGGCGTTTTATAAATTTTTTTGCCGTTTTAGGGATTTCAGAATTATTCTTAGATTATTTTCTTAGTTTATTATAAACCTTATCTGAATATCTTTCGACTGAATTAAGTTCGGTACAGTCGTCTCTCCCGCCTACTGCATAAATATATTCATTATAAACTGCACATCCCAAATGTTTCCTCGCTGTAGACATTGCCTTCACACTTTGCCACGTGTCAGTCACTGGGGAATATTTTTCAACCGAGTCCCAGGGTTTTCCACCATCACTACCGCCAACTGCGTATACAAATTTATTAAGGACGGCTACGCCTACGCCCAGACGTCTAGTTTTCATTGACGCTTTTCGTTCCCACCGATTTTGAACGGGATCGTACCGTTCGACAAGATCGAGACATGAACCGCCATCCTGTCCGCCGATGGCGTAAAGATAACTAAATCAAAGTTTTTTTGAATTTTTTGACACAATTACTGTGGCCGATGTGTTTATAAAATATGAGATTGAAATCTACGCTTAGGTCGCTTTTTTTTTAGGTTGCTCCACTAAGGGGTATCTGTTCTGACGAGAACTAGACTAGATTAGCGACTAACAGTTTTTTGGCATCTTAATCTTAACCGAATTTGAAATGCAGGATTGTTATTCTTTTTCTCCGATGTTACCGGTTCACTGTAATTCGCGAAAAGACGGTTTTTTCGGTCATGTTTGAGCAATTTCGATGACTGATTTCCGGTCACGACTGATCAACCTAGGAAGCCAAAAAAATTTTCTACCGATGGGAAGAACTAGATAGTGACAAATGGTTTACTGCATGTGAAACCTTGGAAAAAACATATGCTGTAGATTTTTTAGAAGGGCATATAATTTCGGTAAGATCGGTACTGGTATAAACTATCATTTCGAAATTTGGCCCATGATATAATTCTACGTGTCATGAAATGTCAATACAGTGCCGTTTTTTCTGATTACCGATTTTTACTGGTAATTTTTAATGATTTTTTTGTCGAAAAACCGATAATTTTCCGCTCGAAAAAGTTTTCTCTTTAAATTGGTAGACTTTTTGCCTCCACACATTTGTCATTAAAAAAAGTCAAAAAGGCAACTACAAAAAACTGCTGCGTCAATTCCTGATCTCAAAAAACATGTTTTTTATAGACGGCAAACTGTCCTCTAAATGACCCCTGAGGTACAAACTTACCCGTCGAGAACAGCTACACCGACACTGGTTCGGCAAGTTGATGTTGGTGCAATATCAGTGCTCCACGATGTGTCTTCGTTAGGATCATATTTTTCGACAGTCTGGAGATAACTAGTTCCGTCGTGGCCACCAATGGCGTACACCATATTGTCTGAATAAATAATATATACGGTCCGTTTTTATAAAAAAAACACATTATTTTATAAATTCGAGCCGTCGCTCATCTGTTATCAAGCGAACGAAGATTTTCGTGATGATAACGCGTGAACTCAGCATTTCAAAAAAAATTGATCTATTAATAAGTGTGTAAAAACTGTTGGACCATAATGGGGCGCGGCTAAATTTCGCACACTATTTTGACATTTTTGTTTTCTAGACATAAATATCCTGACAAGAAGAATGTGATTCTCAAACGATTTGAAAATGGTTCTCAGTTATAAAGCCAAATTTACTGGACCTCAATTTTGAAAATGATGAAAGAATGAAACCATTTTTACAAGAAAATCGAATAAATTTGACATGCGAAAACCTATTTAAAAAATGATTTTTGATTGGACCATCAGATATTTTCATATCATTTAGATAGAAATGATAAAATATTTCTTTTTTTTCAAAGGTCAATAAAATTAATAAAAAATAAGTTCAAAACGTATTTTATTTACTTTTACGATTTCTTCTTAAAAACGCCCGTTCGTATAAAAATAAACTCAAAATCAATGAAATTTTGAATCCTTGAGTTTTTCATACTTATGGAGAATAGATATATTTCCAAAGTTATTTATTTTTAATTCTCTACAATAAACTTTTGTGGGTTTTGGCCAAGCGGGCAGAATTCAAAATCCTGTTTTGCCCGCTACACCTTTATGGTCATTTATGGCAGTTTTGTCCGCTTAGACTAACGTTTTTTCGGATTTTCAGAAAAAATGCGTAGGTTTTACCCGTTTTGTCCGCTTGGCCAAAACCCACAGTATATTATATAGATATAAATTTTTTTTTGTCAAGCAAAATTTTTTTTGCGGTTCCTACCACGAACCAGACAGAGAAGTGTCAAAAACTCAAGCAATCAAAATTGCATTGACTTTGAGTGTATTTTTATACAAACGGGTGCTGAATGACGACTCAGTGCCAATCGGAACTGTCTGAGTACACGGATTAAACCTAAAAAAATTATTGAATTTTATTGAAAAAAAGACATTGGGGGCCTTAATTTTAGGCAAAAAAATTCTAGCTTTTAACTGCCAATGCAATCCAAGGTATTTTTGACATCAAATTTATTTTTAAGGGGGTACCCGTCATGAGAAATGGCGTTTTCATGGTTTTTGAGGACAAATATCTGGAAAACTATACATTGTGAAACCTAACTGTTTAACCTAGTAGATTAATTGAACAAAAANTTCACATCCTAAAACATAATTGAAGATCACTGATTGCTCGACCAATCAGGAACGAGCTTCAAAGTAGAGTCATATTTTGTAGCAAAAAGCCTATTCTTTCGTGAGTTTTGGTGGTAGGAAAATTATTCTATCGTTTTCAAAAATTCAAAATAAATCGCTCTAGAAAAGCCAAAAAACGATTTTTTGAGCTGATTTTAAGAAGCTGGCGCAAAAGCCTATTTCTCCCTGGCTTTTTAGTCATAATTTTGAAACATATATGAATGAACAGCTCATGACATTGCGGAGGGCTGTAACTATCGAAACCTAAATTTTTACGTTTTTTTCTCTTCGAAAACTGTACTTTACATTTTTCAAAATCAAGAAATTTTGGTTAAAATGTTTTTTTTCCAGAAAAATATTTCAAAATTCCGAAAAAAGTACTTTCTTGGCAAAGTATAGGGATGAAAATACCACCGATTAACTTGAAACTGTCCATATTTTCAGAAAAAATCATAAGAATAAAATTGAGAATTTTTTTTGTTTGAGTCTCAGTTCATGACGGGTACCCTCTTAAGGGAGTGGGCGTCGATAATTACGCTGTTTTTTTTAAGTTTTCAAGTGTCGTTTCTGAGAAACTTAGTATCAGAAAGGTATCTATTTTTTTTAATATGTAGGGTAACTCTTAAGGAAGTTGCCAGTACTATTCAGCGCATCTGATACTTTAACCTACGCTCGAAAATGATTTTTGTAGCGTCCCTAAAAGTACTACTCCTCATTCATTTCTCTCATTTTTTTGTTATTTGCAATTCAACTTTCCAAATATGAATGCGCATCTCCAAGCGGAGCTCTTTTTTAAAAATTTTCCCCTAGTGGTCAAACAGCTAATTTGGGAGCCTCACGAAAAGCCTACCTCCTTGAAATATATAGAAAATTTTCAATTTGTGCATCAAATTCACCGCAAAGCTTGGATTAAGGTCCGAACGGAGCCCTTTTTCCGATTTTCTCTCCTAAGTATCAGAACGACTTGTGAAATTTTTAGTTTTTGTTGAAATTCTGATGTATAAATTTTCTAAAACCTACTTTATTGAAAAATTGAAAAATTCAGAAAAAATCCTGCGAGTTAGAAAACTCAGTGCAAATTCTCTACAAATAGGGCAATAAAAAGTTATCTGAAAATCTCAATATCGTCACGTTAATTTAACCTTTAATATTCAACCCCGAAAACCGACTTTCTTTGAAAAATCTCAAAACAAAAGAAAATCACAAGTGAAAGAAACTTGCAGATTCTCTACAACATAGGTGTATCAAAAAGTATTATACGTGAAGCTGAGATATCGACGCCCACTCCCATTAAAGATTAATAAAAAACAAAAATCACATTTTTGTAGTTTTGAAGAATAATTTTTTGTTGGGTTGTAAAATCAACTTGTAAACTCAGCCTAGCTTTCATATATTTGAAAAAAATATGAACATACCAACTACCGCAACGCCAACTCACATCTTCGTTTGTTCATGGGCGCGCTAAATTCCATCTTCTTCTGATTGGATCATATCTTTCAACAGTCTGAATGGCGTCACCGCTACACCAACCACCACAGCATAGAGGACCTCGTAAGGATTACGGTCTACGTGGACGGTACGAGGACCCTGCATTTGACCAGTTCCTGAGGTAAAAGTAAGTAATTTTTCGCTTCGTCGATAAGATCCCTTAGATAGGGATATAAATTTTATTTATAGTTTACTACCTGAACCCCCACATCACTGCTGTGTTTTAAAACACAAGAGACCAAAATATTAAAATATAGTATTTTACAACACACAATTTTTTTGCCTACGCGTTTTTTGAAAATTCCGTTATATAAACTTAAAAAGGCTGTAGCAGGTTTTTTCATAATTTAAATGGTGTCCGAAACTTCTGCGGCGGTATTGATTAAGTGTGTTATTTTTTTTAGATGACTATCTATTTACAGCATTTTGAACAAACGGTGATGGCAACTGAAATTGTTTTTTTTCGAGCTACGTATGATTTTAAGCAGTATATATAGCCGTTACGGAATTTGTCTGTTTATGAGAATTCGGATTCGATTTTTAGGGATTTTAAGTTGAATGAGAAATACTGAGCGCTTGAGTGCTGACGAGCCGAAATAAACGAAATTCAGCATGATATTGGTTAGGCAATTCGCCTACGCAAAAGAAAACGGAAAACACAAAAAAATTGATTGTTTTGTTTATAAAAGAATCATAATGTTTTTATTTTTTCAAAATAAGAATATAACGGAAAAGGTCTAATTTAATATTATTATCTATTTGAACTCACTTTAGGATTAAACTATGGCTGTAACTTGATTTTGTTTGTTCGCAATTAATGCTTAACCCTTTAAATCCCAAAATAATAAAAAATAATCCGAATTAAAGTAATTTTTCTTTCCATAACGTTCTCCGCTACACTTAATACTAAACCCGAAAGGAAAATTTTACAGTTGCCATCACCGTTGTTCACAAGAAGTGTCCACGAATTAAGAACTACCTAAGCGAAAAATACCGTCTGCTGACAATTTGGTTTTCAGGCATTTTTCAATAATTTTTTGCAAAAATTTTCATAATTATTAAAAATGTGCCTCAAAATATTTTATTCGCTGTAAACAAATTCGACAAAACCTTCAATTGACAATTTTATAAATTAAACTCAAAAATTATGAATTTTTTGTATCGAACAATTGCAAAAACATATCCCGAAACTGCGAAGCTGCATCAGCTTTTGATTATGTGATTTGTCTCAGGCCACCAGGAATAAAGCTGAATCAGGGGGAATGCGCACGGTTTTGTTAAGACTTTTGATAACAATGTTTTCTTGCGCCAATCATAATTGATGCCATTCCATTGAAGCTTGACGAACGGTTCGAAATTAAAAAAAATATTTAACAACTGTAGAAATGGCAATTTTGTGAAGTTGATTAAAAGTGAAATTTGAAAATCCCGTTTGTCCCTACGTCTTATGACGTCATTGAATTTATAGTCAAATTCCGCGTTTTGTCCGCTTAGAGCCCAGGTGTTTCGAATTTTCATGAAAAAATGTGTAGTTGGCGCTGGCCAAGGACCCACAGTAATTTTTTGGCACTTTTTTGCATCTGTTTATTGTCACTTAATAAGATTTTTCAAAAATGACTTTTTCTACGTGACGAAATTTGTAAAAAACAGTCGTGTTCCATTGTAGTACCTTGAAGCATTTTTAGGATTTGTAGCTGGAATTGACACGATGGTCGCAAGCAATTTAATCACGCACTCTATCGGCGTAATTTGTTTAGCTAGAAAATGTTTATGAATGTTGATTGTTGAAGATTTTTTTGAATTTATCAATTTTCATGATGGAAACCCGTGAACATGAAGCTCAATATGCTGAAATACGATGTGTGTTTTAAAATGAGGGGTTGAACTAAGTTTCCTGAACACCAGGGAGCCGAAATGTTTTTGCATCTGTGGATTTCCCAGTCGGACACCATCATATGGATACTTTTTTTTTACATGTGCTTTATAGGCTTCTTCTTCTGACGTAAGCAATTTAATTCGTCCGCCAGCCATAATAGACATTAGTGATCAATGCGCAAAAGCATAATTCTTCAGAGTGTGAGCAACATCTTCAAAATGCTGACGGCAGTATGTAGAGGATTAACAAGCAAATCATGTTAGACAACTATGCTGACAGCAAAAGCTCGGAATTCCTTAAACAAATATAATCAATGTAAACGGCAAAAAAGAATGATTAAAATTTTTGTTTAAATATTTGTTGGTCCGATATAATGCAGAAAACGTACCGCGCACAAGTGGGTTGCACTAAAAAATATGTTCGGCAACAATTTCAGCGGAACAACTTCTCTAGGGTCCTTACAGTTCAGATTTTAGGACCGTCGGTAGCTGATTTACTCGGAGGCAGTATATTCATAGAAGCGAACCGAGCCAACAATCTAACTTTTGGATTTTGTCGATTCTTGCAGATGAAACCACGTAGATCGTTCTCCCAGTTCTGATACTATTAATTTAAGCAGAAAAAAATTAAAACATTTTTTGGTATTCTTACCGGTGTACTATAACAATTTGACTGTTAAATTGCTGTTTTTTTTTAGTGAAAAGTCTGCCAGAGCTAATTCATTGTAGTCAATTTTATTTGGTTTTGGTTCTTGAAGTTTGCCGGTTCTCTCCCCTTAGTATCTTTTGGTTGGACGTTTTTATTTCCTATACTTTTGCTATATTGCGAAGGCGACCAATTGTAAGAGAAAAGGTTGTGCCATGAAAAACTTATTAAACATTATTCTAATTTTATAAGTTAACCAACGATAAAAATGCAAAATTATTTATATTTTGATACTTAACATTTAAGGGTGTGGTGCGTCGCCATTTTGAGGCAAACGGGCTTCAATGTCCATTATCGCAAAAGTACAAACTGTTGGACAAATTACTCTGACTAATTGTATATTGAGCAAAAATTCATTGCATCCTATGACAATCAAGTCGCAAATGGATCGCTCCCAATCAGAAACGTGCTTTCAAAGTGACGGACTTATTTTGACCCTTGGTCCTGAGAGGTCGTCTCACAAATTATCTCCTCCTGATTTCGACAGTGACGCATATTCAAAATCTAAATGAATGTGCAACTGAGAGTTCGTGACATATCAGTAGAAAGAGTTTTGTCTAAATTCTTACACGGTTTTAGTAATCGTATTTAAATTCCAAAAATCATAGAAAATCAACTTTTGTCATAGAAATATTTCTAACTCATCAAAAAGTGCTTTCCGGCTATTGTATCAGGATAACGGAGTACCAAAATGCTGTAATTTTCCATTATTTCATTAAAAAGCAATAAATGAATTGGAAATTTGTTTCTAGAGCCTCATTTTGCAACGACCACCCCCTTAAGGGGTTCTATAAGCAAATGACTTATGAATTGGCTTTATTCTCTCGGCAGAATAGAAGTGATAAAACATTTGATAAGTTAGTTCGAATCTCTGAGGCTTTTAGTGCATGTTAACAACCGTAATGAGGTTAACCAGGAGCAAAAAATATCTTGAAAGCTGTATTTGTTTTTGTCCTATTTATGGAAATGTTGTTTCAAAATTTGACATTTGCGAAAGACTGTATTTTGATGCACATGGCAAACTATTCTTTCGTGCACTATAGTTTTCGTAAGATTTTTTTTTAACAAATGTTTGCTATGTAACGATTTCATTTTTAATCCAGGAGACGTACTTGAAAATTTTTTTGACATCCAGTGTCATCTGTATGCATTTCCAGGTTACCAAACGATTCGTAAGTTGAAGGTTTCTTGGGAACGGTATTATATAAACTAGTGTTACATGGCGAATATATTGTTAAATGAGGTAAGCGTTTCAGCTCAGCAGAAAGCGAACAAGATTATTTTTTTTTATTTTCGACACTCAGAAAAATTTTAATATTTTTTTCAAAAAAAGATTTGCCATTTTTTTTCCCGCGTTTTTAGTTTTTAATGACTAAAGCTGAGTCATTTTTTTTTAATTTTTTTTTTTTGATTTCTTAAAAANTTGGGAGCCTCACGCAAAAGCCTACTCCTCCTTGAAAATATATAGAAAATTTTCAATTTGTGCATCAAATTCACCGCAAAGCTTGGATTAAGGTCCGAACGGAGCCCTTTTTCCGATTTTTCTCTCCTAAGTATCAGGAACGACTTGTGAATTTTTAGTTTTTGTTGAAATTCTGATGTATAAATTTTCTAAACCCTACTTTATTTGAAAAAAATTGAAAATTCAGAAAAAATCCTGCGAGTTAGAAAACTCAGTGACAAATTCTCTACAAAATAGGGCAATAAAAAAAGTTATCTGAAAAATCCCAATTATCGTCACCGTTAATTTAACCTTTAATTCAACCCCCGAAAACACGACTTTTCTTTGAAAAAATTCAAAACAAAAAAAATCTACAAGTGAAAAAACTTGGCAGAAAATTCTACAACATAGGTGTATTCAAAAAGTATTATACGTGAAGCTGAGATATCGACGCCCACTCCCATTAAAGATTTAATAAAAAACAAAAATCACATTTTTGTAGTTTTGAAGAATAATTTTTTGTTGGGTTAGAATCAATAAACTCAACTTTATAACATCACAAAGCGAAACATAGCTAGTTCATATATTGAAAAAAATATGAACATACCAACTACCGGCGACGCCAACTCCACATCTTCGTTTGTTCATGGGCGCGCTAAATTCCACTCTTCTCTGATTGGATATATCTTTCAACAGTCTGAATGGCGTCACCGCTACACCAACCACCAACAGCATAGAGGACCTCGTAAGGATTAACTGGTCTACGTGGACGGGTACGAGGACCCTGCATTTGACCACGTTCCTGAGGTAAGAGTAAGTAATTTTTCGCTTCGTCGATAAGATCCCTTAGATAGGGATATAACATTTTATTTATAGTTTACTACCTTAACCCCCACCTGCACTGCTGTGTTTTAAAACACAGAGACCAAAAATATTTAAGTATAGTATTTTACAACACAAACATTTTTTTGCCTACGCGTTTTTTGAAAATTCCGTTATATAAACTTAAAAAAGGCTGTAGCAGGTTATTTTCATAATTTTAAATGGTGTCCGAAAACTTCTGGCGGCGGTATTGATTTATCGCGAAGCTTAAGCGAAAAATACCGCTGCTGACAATTTTGTTAGGCAATTTTCAATAATTTTTTTATTGATAATTTTTCAAAAATTTTTCATAAATTATCTCAAAATTTTCTCAAAAAATTGATTTGCTGTAAACACAATTCGACAAACCTTCAAATTACAATTTTTAATTAAAATTAAACTCAAAAATTTATGTTTTTTGTATCGAAATTGACAAAAAACATATCCCGAAACTGCAAGCTGCATCAGCTTTTATTAATTGTGATTTGTCTACAGTGCCCACCAGGAATAAAGCTGACATCAGGGGGAATCGCACGTTTTGTAAGACTTTTGATAACAAATGTTTTCTGCCAGCCAAATCATAATTGATCCATTCCATTGAAGCTTGAAACGGTTGAAAATTAAAAAAAATATTTAAAACTGTAGAAATGCAATTTTGTGAAGTTGATTAAAAGTGAAATTGAAAATCCCGTTTTGTCCGCTACATCTTTATGGTCATTGAATTTATAGTCAAAATTCCCGTTTTGTCCGCTTAGACCCAGGTTTTTCGAATTTTCAGAAAAAATTCGTAGGTTTTGCCCGCTTGGCCAAGACTTACAGTAATTTCTGAGCATTTTTTTGCATTTTATTTGTCACTTAATATCAGATTTTTCAAAAATATACTTTTTCTATGACCAAATTTGTAATAAAACATCATGTGGTCATATTCCATTTGTGTACTGAATGCATTTTTATCGGATTTTTAGTGGAAATTGACCGATGGTCCGAAGCAATTTAATTACGCACTCTATCGGCTGTAATTTGTTTAGCTAGAAAATGTTTATGAATGTATTGTTGAAGATTTTTTTTTTGAAATTTATCATTTTTCATGATGAAACCCGTGAACATGAAGCTCAATATGCTGAAAATCGAATGTAGTGTTTAAAATGAGGGGTTTGGAAACTAAGTTTCTGAACACCAGGAAGCCGAAATGTTTTTTGATCTGTAGGATTCCCAGTGAACACCCTATTCATTGATCATTTTCTTGTAAATTTTCCACCCGTTGTCTTTATAGACTTCTTCTTCTGACGTAACATTTAATTCGTCCGCAGCCATAATAGACATTAGTTGATCAATCGGCAAAAGCATAAATTCTTCAGATTGAGCAACATCTTCAAAATGCTGAGCGCAGTATGTAGAGGATATAACAAGCAAATCATTACAACTATGCTGATCAGCAAAAGCTCGAATTCCTTAAAAAAATATATATCAATAAACGTCAAAAAAGAATTATTACAAATTTTTGTTTAATATTATGTTGGTCACGATTATAAGCTTTAGATACGGGGTATACATAGCCTATGTAACATAGGCCTCCCGAGCAAAAAATGAGTACCCGATAAAAAGGTCCTATGAATTTGAAAATTTCGGACCTAGAGTAGTTTTTGACGCTTGAAATTTTGGTCAAAAAAAAAGTTACCGAAGATTGCAAAAAAAGATGAAAATTTTGCTTTATTTTGAAAATGAAACTTTGACCANNNTCAGCGTGAACAACTTCTCTAGGTCCTAAAGTTTCAGATTTATAGGACCGTTTTATCGGGTAGCTGATTTTTTACTCGGGAGGCCTACGTATACATAGAAAGCGAACCGAGCCAAAATCTAACTTTTGGATTTTGTCGAATTCTTAGAGAACAACCAGCCGGATCGCTTCCTCACATTTCTGATACTATTAATTTAAGCAGAAAAAAATGAACATTTTTTGGTATTCTTACCGGTTATACTAACAATTTTGACTTTAAATTGCTGTTTTTTTAGTGAAGAAGTCTGCAGAGCTAAATTCATTGTGTCAATTGTTATGGTTTGGTCTGAAAGTTTGCCGGTTCGCTCCCTAAGTATACATTTTTGGTTGACGTTTTTATCCTATATTTTGCTATATGGAAATTGCGAAGGTCGACCAATTTACAGAAAAGGTGTGCTATGAAAAACTTATTAAATTTTCTAAACTTTAATAAGTTTAAACCAACGGATAAAAATGCAAAAATTATTTATATTTTGACTTAACATTTTAAGGGGGTGGTCGTCGCATTTTGAGGCTAAAACGGGCTTTTCAATGGCCAATTATCGCAAAAGTACAAACTGTTGGACAAAGTTTTACCTCTGACTAATGTATTTGAGCAAAAATCTTGCATCCTATGAAAAAGTCGAAAATGGCCCATGGCTCGTCCAATCAGAAACGTGCTTTCAAAAATGACGGAATTATTTTGACCCTTTTCTAGAGGTCGTAATCAAAATGTATCTCCTCCCTGGATTTCGAAGTGACGCATTCGAAATCTACATGAATGTGCAACTGAAGAGTTCGTGCATATCAGTATGAAGAGTTTTGTCTAAAATTCTTACACGTTTTTAGTAAATCGTATTTTAAATTTCCAAAAATCAAGAAATATCAACTTTTGTCATACGAAATATTTTCGAACTCATCAAAAAGTGCTTTCCGGGCTATGTATCAGGACTAAAACGAGTACCAAAATGCTTGTAATTTTCCATATTTTCATAAAAAAGGCATAAAAATTAAATTGGGAAAATTTGTTTCTAGAGCCTCATTTTGCGACGACCACCCCTTAAGGGGGTACTGGTCGCTGTTTTATGAGGCCTTTGGGCTTTGAAAATGATCTTAATTGATTTGGGGTGATAACAAAGTGTACTACCGACTAAATTATCAAAAATTTGTTTTCGAAATTTTCGCGTTTTTTAAGGTAGCTTCTTTTAGGTAACCCCATTCTGTGCCTATTTTTCAAAAGGAAGTTCAACTTTCTGATCAGTGATAAATTCTCACGCAAGCTAAAGTCTAGTTCTACAGACTGACTAATCTGAATGATATCCTTGAAGCCTTGTTGGCTAATTTTTTATCGAGAAAATTCAATTCCAGCGACCAGTACCCCCTTAAGATGACCAAGGCGTTAATATAACACCACTTTTGAGTCAAATTAAACGGTTTATGATACGTCTTCATGATAATTATTTTTTCTAGAATTAAAAAAACGAGTTATGCGGCAATTTTTTCTTATATTCCTACCGAGACAATTTGTAGGGTGAAGCTGCTTTGATAAGAATTCGCAGCAATATTGTTGGATTTCAGTAATTTGTAGCAAACACGCTGCTGGTAGTAATTGCTGCACATTTGACTCCTCAATCTTTATTTGAGCCGAGTAACAAAAATTAATTAATAACTCCATTGCTTCTGGAGTAATTTCGTGAATATCAATCTCCGTCATTCGCGATTCGCTCATTTCAGAAGTGAACATGGCTTCAAAATATGGACAAGAACCAGCCAATATAGCCTGAAATCAGAGTTTTATAAAAATCTAATTATTTGCAAGGGGGTGGTTGTCGCTAAAAAGATGAAAATCAGGGTTTTCAATGGCCAATTGCCCTAAAAGTACAAATTGTTCGACCAAATATTACTTCCGTCTGCTATATTTGAACTAAATCTTGCATCAAGGATTTAAAAAAATCAAATGTGAAAGATTGCTCGTCCAATCAGATACGAGGTAACAAAACTGACGGAATTATTTTTTTAAAATGTATCTCCTCCCTGAGTTTTCAAGGTAAAACAATGATTTTTTATTAACCGGGCATAACGTGGGCAGCTCACCTAGGTGAACTCTTAGAAGAGTTTTTTGAAAAACTATTTTACGTGTCTCTAATAGAGACTTTATCAAAATGCATCTCCTCCATGGATTTAAAAGTAACATATATTATGTCGCCTGGGAGACTTTTGTTAAAATTTCTATCTCGTTATTCCATGAATCGTGTTTTGATTTTCCAAAAATCAAGAAAGTTCAACTTATTTTATACGAAATATATTGGAAACCATAAAAAGTGCTTTCCTGACCATGTACCAAAATAAAACGAGTACCCAAATGCTTGTGATTGTCAATATTTTAATAAAAAGACATTCAAATTAAGTATGGGAAATTTTTATCTTGTGCCTTTTTTAGCGACGACTACACCCATAAAAATAATCAATATTATTATACTGAAAAATAGACACGTTGATTTGAATTAAAAATTGAATTTTGATTATCATAAAATTTCTTCACTCAAGATTTTTCAAACCAATAAAATTTATTGAATAAATATATATATAAATTTGAACTTACTTTGTGAGCTGAAAAAATTCGATTTCCCGCCTTGATTTTGACATCACATAAATGATTGTCTTTTCTAAACCGATTAAATGAGTCTACAAATCGTTGATGATTAGTCTTTAATTTAGGTTGGAAATTGGGTATGAGCATAACTGTCCGTTTATTCTGAATTTAAGCCCGATCTGCACGGCTGTGTTTTGAAACACAGACTCTAAATTTTGAAGGTTTTTCATATTATGGAATATATAACAGAACCCCAGAAAGCGCCGTTAATTTTTTAGAAGTTTGAACAATTTCAGGAGAATTATTCATTTTCTGGGAAAATGCGTAGGCGGTTAATTTTGGGTATTCATGAAAATTTTTCTCCACATCACGGAACACCATTTTTTATAACTTTTTATCGAGAAATTAAGGCTAAATTTTATGAAAAAAATCGAATTTGAGGGAAGTTGAGCAGGTGCAAATGGGTTTACCTGACGGTAAATTTTTTTTACGGTGCGACAGATTGACTACTGGTACAGTAGACCAAGGCTTGTAAAACCGGATAGCTTTTGCGTGGGTTTTCCATCCTCTTTGCGTAGGTTTAAGCCAAAAAGATGGCAAAAAATGGTGATTAAAAATCCGGTCGGGGATGCATCCCTTTACAAGTAATCCCTTACGAACGTGTTTACTTTTGAAAGGACTTATATAACCTTAGAAAATCCTGATTAAATAAACAAGTATATCTAGATCCGCCAAATTATACAAATTTCTCAACGCATACGTCAACGAACCACGGTTGACACCACGGGCTTGTAATTTCGCAAAATACTTGCAGCCCGTTGTCACTATCATTTGCGAATTACTTTAGCGAAAGTTTTTGTTGACAAAGTTTTCCATATTTCTGTGCATTCTGATAATGGTATAAAACCGAAACTAGTCAAAAAATTGAATATTTTGAAGATGGACTTTACAAGTCTGCACAAACGGTTTTTTGCATTCAACTGGAAAATAAAAAAGCTCAGGCCAAAAATTTTTGTTTTGTTTTGCTTTACGGTTAACCGTAATTCGCGGTTTAAGGGGGTAGGTGTTGGTTTTTTTGAGCCCTTTATAGATTAATTTATGATACATTAATATCGGTTATGACTAAAGTTGACCCAAGGAATCTCATGGTGGCAATTATTTTTTTCAAACAATCTAAACAAAATCTAGAATTTCAAATTCGAATATTTTTTGCTTTAACCCGCATAAAACCGGTATTCCATGATATGAACATTTTTTATTGGTGAATATGACCCACCGAAAACGATGCATGACATTAAAATTATCGGAAATGTCTTAATCGAATTCTAGAAATTTCAATTATTTTAAGCCAAAATGTTAAACCTAATTATCGAATTTGACGCTGATTTGACGCTTGATTAGCTGTAAGCCAACTTTTTGATCAGTGAAATCTCAGCTTCAATTTGATGGTACTTTGTTTCGATCAGACGAACTTTTTTTTTCGAACTTTCATTTCCGGTCCACTTCAATTCAATTTTCTAGAATTCTAGAATTTATTCAAAAATTTCTTCTCATCACTTTTACCGCATTATATTTATCTACCTAGTCGAAAAAATGGCTTGATTCTAAACATTCGTCTAAAAGAAGATAGAGTTTGAAGTCGAAAAACTGGCAAAATCGGCGTTCAAGTGAGATTCTAGGAAAAAAAAGTCAAAAATCGAAAAATTCCTTCTCATCATATTTTGTTCTCATTTATTCGCTACTTTGTGTAAATTTGAGAACGCTTGTATGTAGGGTCTAAAAGAAGATAGATTTAAAAAAAACGTAGTGCTCTAGAATAGACTCACCACCTGGTGGTGTATTAACAAGGTTGACTTTGAGATTGTGAATCGTTAGACGAGGCTAGATCTACAAACGACTATCCTCAGATTTTTACAACTGCCCTAGAACTGTCTGAGGCGTGAATTGAAGTACCAAAAGCGACACCTACCCCTTAAACCGGTTATTTGCGAATTCTCCTAAATAAACACGTTATTATTCACACAAGTACCTGCAAAACATGTTTATATCGTTCAAATTTATGGAGAAATATTTAACAAAACTAAAAATGTCCATATTTGGCATACAACAACTTCCGGTTTAGGGAGAAATAATGACTCATCCAAATCGAAGAATTAAATTTTGTCAGTATGAAAAATATCAAGAAAACTTAATTTTTATTTCATTTTTCAGCCATTAGTCTTAGAATTTCTTCTAGTTTAATTTCATACCCATATTTTTTAGCTTTCAGTTGAATGCAAAAAAACGGTTTGTGATATCTCATACGGTTCGTCTGTGGTAGCTGTCGCATTTCCATTGATAAAAATCCGATTTGTTTCAGCTTAAGCTATAAATATTTTGATTCTTCCAGGTTCGCTCTGACATATGTGTTTCAAACACAACGAGCGCATGAAGTTTAATGTATCAACGACGCCTAATAGTTTTGATGAATGTTTATCTGATTGAAATTGGGCTGAACTGCGGCCGATTGTAGCCGTACTTGAGCAATGAATCAAATCCGAATTTGTTCGAACTGATAATGGTAATGAAGAAGGTGTGCATGGTTGTCCTTTTAATAGGGTGTCTAAATGTTTAACTTGAAAGCATATTGTGGTGAATAAGAACAAAACGACAACGGTCAAATTTATTAAAGAAAAAAATGCAAGAGAAAATTCAACGGAAATTATGCTCATTTTTTAATATCCTTTTTATGTTCATTCGTATATCTTGTCCAACGAAAGTGCCTCTCAGTAGGGTGTTCACACCGTTCACATATTTATAAAAAATCTAAGAAAAAAATGGTCCCAATCGTACCACTTTGTTTTCAAAAAAACACATTTAGATTCGGACCTTTCTCGCCGTATTTAAATATGTATGGTCATGTTGAGATATATAAAAACTCGATCGGATGAGTCGTTTGCATAAAGTCGAATTGTACACGGTGTAGACTCCATATTTCTTACTGAGAGGGACTTTGGTTGGGAAAACGATATTTGCTCAGAATTTGGGATTCGAATTTACATCGCATAATCAAGGCTGGATACAACAATTTCTAACGAACAATTATTTTTTCAAATTATTCGGAATCTCTTATAAAATATTTTTCTCAAAAAATCATCCTATCCAGCCAAATCTATTTTGAAAAAATCTTAGACACCCCAACTATGAATGATCTAACTGCTGGGTCTGTTACTGCATCTTCGCGTCTTTGCTCGATAAGTTGAAATCTTGAATTTTCATTTAATGGAGATATTGGAAAGCCACTCATTTTTGCGAATCCGAAACGATCTTAATTTCAAAACGATGTCAGTCATAAATCAAACTGTTGGAAGCATGCTTTTTAAGATATATTTTTTGATTAGAAATAAATAAATCACGCTTTTTCGATGTGATTTGCCTTTAGATCTCCCCCAGTGCGTTTGCAATAAAACGTCAATCTATCGAAGATTGTACACTAACTCTTGTGTATTGACCAATCAAATCACACGATTCTTTAGGTCTCTGACGTAAAAATTCTACGGGACAAGTAGGTATAATCTTCGACATCTTCCATTTAAATATATTTTAGTATATTCTGGTGAGATTATTTCGGTGAACTGGTTCATTTTCGCTGTGAAATGCGGGATTGAAAAAAGCCAGGAGATCAAGACTCTTGATTCAAGAGGCCTTCGGTTCGAAATAGAATTCAAGAAAAGTAACAATCAGTATTGAAAATACTACAGTTGTCACATGTTGTCAATGAATGAACTTTTTTAATCAATGATCATGATTTCATATATGGGATTTAAAGACTGTAATGTCGATTATGAACCCGCTTCATGAGAATAAAACCCGAAAATCACATTTTTTCAGCCAATCAAACTTATTTTTTCGAAAGATGTTTTGTCATGACTAAAAAGTTTATTTACAACTGTGAAATTTTTGGATTCGACGACTTTTAGATTTTTAAAAATGACCACATGTGCCGTCAGAGAGCAAAAATTTTCGAAATAAACCTTTATCAACAATAAATTATTGACAATAATTCGTTTGAGGGTAAATCCATATCAGAACCGAAAATGAACTTTCGAAAGTAACAAGTATCAGGAAAACTTAAGGTAGTTTTTTTATAGGTGCGACAGATTTCACTTTTCACCACAGTCGAACCGTATGAGATATCACAAAACTTTTTTTTGCATTCAACTGGAAACTGAAAAAGCTTAAGCCAAAATTTTTTGTTTTAATTTTCGAAATTTTTTTCCTTAATTTTTCAAAATTCGAGATTTTCAAATGACCGGAAATTACCCAATTTGGGTATCATACGAAACTAGAAGAAATTCTACTAATGGCTGAAAAATAAAATTACAAAAATTAGTTTTATCAAGATTTTAAATAATGAAAAAGTGGTAAAAAGTGAAATCTGTCGCACCTATAAAAAAACTACCTTATTTATACATGCTGTTATTTCAGGGGAACGCACCCTTGTCAGCATAATATCTTGAAGGCCATAAGAGATATCAACAAACAGTTTTTCGTATCATTTGTGATATGGAAAACTTTTTGTTTTTTTCCATGTCAACCAGTTCACCGGTAACAAAACTTTGAAATTACCGGTTGCCTGGGGCAAGAAAGGGAATTTTCGAAAGATGTGCCGTACTAAAATTTTTTATTTCCACACTTATGTTTTAACCTTAAGGGTATGGTGGTTCCTACATTTTCTGCAGTTATTATGTCATAAAAATGCACCAAATCAATCGTTTATGTTTTAAAAGCACAAAACAACCCAAATAAGAACAAAAAAAATTTCGAAATTTTTGCATTTTTTCGATTTTTTTCTGAGTATTTTTTTTTAAATTAACTACAAAATAACGTATGTTTCAATTTGACCACTAAAACTTCAAAATTTCGGCTTGACGTAAGCCAACTTTCTCTTCAGTGTTTTTCCAGCTTACTTTTGAGTCTACTTTCGAAAAAATCGAAGCACATTTTTTTTCGGAAATTTTTTCA
>SCLH01000328.1:378232-397392 GCA_004367855.1 Oikopleura vanhoeffeni | reverse complement strand
GAACGGATAAATAAATGACCAAATTTTTTTGATTTTTCAACGGATGTCCGGTGATACCGGAAATTGACCGGTAAACTTTTTAAAAGTCGGTTCTGAGGACACCGCACGTCCTTCGAAGCCAATTTTTTGGCATCTTGTACAACTTTTTTGGCCAAAACTTTTGGCCGAATTTTTTTTGTAATTTGACACTTCTCAAGGAGTCAAATAACAGTTTCGCCATCTTTTAAGTCAGAGGACCTGGAAATATTCTTACCTGGTTAACTAAAGTTTTTCAAAAGAAAATGCTTGAAAATAAAATTGTTGTCATATGAAACCTAAAAGGAGTCAAATTACTGTTTTTTCAACTTTCAAAAAAAAAATTTAGGGGTGTCGAATTACAAAAAACATTTCTGACTAAAAGTTCTACTAAGTGCCAAAAAAATGGCTTCGAAGAATGTGCGGTTTTCTCATAACCGACGTTTTAAATTTTTACCATTCAATTTCCGGTATTACCGGACACCCTTTGGAAAATCAAAAAAAATTGGTCATTCATTTATTCCTTTGCTGTTGGATGCAAAAATCCTTTTGAGAATATCTCGTTGTGTTCTCAAATGGCAGATGTAAAACTGGTGGCCCCAACTAAAAAAAAGTTACCTAATCCGTCGCCACATCTAACATTCTTTCTTGAAAGTTGATAAAAAGTCATTAATGAACTAAAGTAAATGCGATTAAGTACAAAAAAAATCACCGATTATTATCACGAAATACATTTCGATTAAAAAAGCCGAAAAAAATTGTGCCTTTTGAGATTCGAACTCTTGAACTATCGGTTTAAAAATAAATTACCGGTTAAACAAAATTTTCCATATGGAAAATATGTCAAAAAATTTACTTGTGTCCATGATACGAAAAACCTTTCATCGATATCTATTACGGGCCGTAATTTACGGCGTTCGAGTTATTACGCTGACAAGGGTGGGTTCCCCTAACAACAGCTAACATACTTCTTTTTTTGTCTATTTTACTGAAAATGAAGCTTTCAACGCATATCTGGTATTTTCCAAAATTTAATCAAGCCTGTTTGGTAAATCCTAGAAACCAGCAGAATCCCCAGCTGACGGTGGCTATACATATAAAACTTCACGACACTTAACCTGTAAACCTGCATACAAATAACTCTTCAAAATATTTACACTTGGCGTCCTTTATTAAATTCGCACAATCACAGAATGACAAATAAATAAAAATACAGCCAAAATGGTTCGTGGAGGATTGCACTTACTTCAACTTCTTTTTTGGTCGGAGGTTGTTAGTGTGTCCACAAGACTTTTTTCTGCAATTAGTGGCTCGAGCATGGTTTCGGGCATAGCACTTTCGGCAGATCATTTTGTCGCAATTGTATTTTTGGGCCAATACTCTCAAGGAGGGTTCGATGACACCACCTCGGAGTCGGAGGACCAAATGAAGGGTTGACTCCTTTTGGATATTGTAATCGGAAAGGGTTCGGCCGTCTTCGAGCTGCTTACCGGCGAAGATAAGACGCTGTTGATCTGGTGGGATACCTTCTTTGTCCTACGAGAAAATATAAATTGATAGAAGGCATGTTTTACAAAAAAAAGAGATTTCAATGGAAAAAATATGGTGAAAAGCACAAAGCGAAAAAAATCAAGACACGCTACATTATTATGGTTATTAATGTTTGGAAATCTCCAATCAAAATTTTTAAATGTGTCGTTTTGTCCATATACGCAGTCCTTATAGACACAATAACAGTTAAAATTTCGATGTTATGGCCGTTTCATCTATACAATATTTTTTGTATAAATATGCGAAAACCATGATGATAAACATAAGTCTGGTTTTTAAGTCACTCTTCTTTTATTAACGGATTTCAAAAATCATATGTGCCGATCCCGAGCTATCACATCGAGCAAAAAACAATCACTGGGTCAGTTTTTAGATCTGTCAGAACTTAGTTTAATAAGAGTGTAAATCGGCACATACAAGTTTTCTGATATTCAAGGTCATATGATAATTTCTCACTGGCCAATGCACTCGAAGCCGGGTTTATAATTTTCTGAGTTATCAACGATATAACGTTTTTGGTTATGAGTGAAAACAAGAAATTGAAGCGTAAAATTATAATATGACATTAAATATCAGAAAGATTGTATGTGCCGATTTATATCAAACTTAGTCCTAGTGATCGTTTTTGTCGTGAGAATGAGTTCGGAATCGGCACATAGGAATGTTTGAAATGCGGTTATTGAAAACGAACCAAATTGTTTCAGGAGATCGGTATTTCACAGATTTATTGCGTTTTAGGGCTATTTCAAGAGAACAAAGCGATTTAACAAACCTATAAAATGTTAAAAATTTGGATATAAAAAATACAATGCCTGCGCTCTAATTTGTATATTCAAGGTGATTTAAAAATTTCATCATAAAATAATTCGACGTAAATTATCTAGGCTGCAAAACTGTTTATTCCAGGTTTGATATCTTTATAATCAGGTATCGAAAACTCAATTTATCTTATTTTTAGTTCTTCTGTTATTATTTTTTTCGCGTTTCTCCTTCTCTTCAGCCAATAATTTTTCCTTTAAATTGTAACCCTTATATGCAGACTGAATGATTAAAGTTTAAACGTACTTGGATTTTAGCCTTGACATTCTCGATGGTGTCAGAAGCCTCGACCTCAAGGGTGATGGTCTTTCCAGTTAAAGTCTTAACGAAAATTTGCATTTTGACCCTCCAATTTCAGTCTATAAATAGACTAAAGTTTAGTTAAAAAACCATATTTTGAATAAAAATAGAACGAATGATTTTAAAGGACATGAAAAATTATCTCAAAGTGGTCAAAAACTTAATTTACGACGAAGATAGTTATCAATACAATCATGAAAATTTGTGTTATCTTTACTATCATAGATAGTTTTATTTGACGTGTCGGCTAAAATTCCATTTTCAGTTCTGAGAAATAACAGAAATCAAAAGTTGCTTTTGATCGCGAAAATACATTTGAAATTTTAGGGCAATTAAGAATCGGTGTTTTCAATTTTTTCGCGCTTAAAAAGCATCTTTTAATATCTATTATTTCTCCCGGGACTGGAAATGGCCGAAACGTCAAAATATCTTTGATTGAAAATAATATAAATGTAGGTCTCAAAAACAATCAATATAATGAAATTTGTTGTCATTTGAAAAAAACAACAAATATTTTGAATTCCCAAATTGAAATAAAATCTCGAAAATCCATATTTAACCATACTGAAGTATTTCTCAAATATCGTCAGGAGCGGAAAGTTTTTTACGCAGGTTTATTCATGAGTTTATGCAATAGTTCCAGCGTTCGATGAGATTCTTGGCCAGACATCGGCGCATTCTTTAGCGACTGGTCCAGTGACGGCAGATCCTTTCATTTCTCCTTTATTATTAACAATAACTCCGGCGTTATCTTCGAAATAAAGGAAAGTTCCATCTTGTCGTCGGAAGGCTTTAGATTGTCGGACGACAACAACTGGGTGTACCTGAAAATATATTTAACAACGGCGTTAAAAAAATATTTTCAAATTTTTCTAAATACAAAAATAATAATAACGCTACAATACCATGGTGTTTTAAGACAAAAATAATCTTTGAAAAATTTTAGGCGGTGCCGTTTTGTTCATAGACAGACACCAACTTCTCGAAAATGGCAAAAATCACAGAATTACTGTGGTAGCTTTTTTTTAATAGGGCCCACCCTACTCAGTCATTTTTCTCGAAGACCATACCAGATATGAACATAACAGTATTGCACGTTCACAGGGACTCAATTTGATTTCGCGTTAGAAATTTTACTGCACTTGATAAATTAATTTTTATAACTTGAATTGGAGTTTCATGGTGTCCTTCTATACCCCCACTAACGGAAATTGTCTTTGCCGCCTACGTTTAGGGGGTGGTTGAAGCAAATTAGATATTTTAGAATCGGCTTTCCTGAACAAACTAAGAATGCGAAAATGTTCATTTTACGATAGTTCGCGAGAAAAGAGTTCAATTGGTCACTCTGAGAAAACAAATTTCAACCGCACAAACGAGCTCTACGGGCACCAGAAAAGTGCCAAATTAATTCTTAAAAAGTTAGGTTTGGCTTCGTTTTTTAACCGATTCTCATGATTTTTTTTCAATAATCTTTTATTTTCATTATCTTAAGACTCTCAAGGGCGAATTTGAAATTTCCAGCTAAAACTGGAAATATGAATTTTTTGGTCATTTTCGAAAAAAAGTGTTTCAAACAAAATATATCGTCTTGACGTAAGCCAACTTTCTCGTCTGTGTTTCACTGGCTTTCTTTTGAGCCTGATTTCGAAAAAATTGAAGCACTTTTTTTCAGAAAATGACCAAAAAAAAAATCATATTTCGAGTTTTAGCTGGAAATTTCAAATTCGCCCTTGAGAGTCTTNTGAAAAAAACAACAAATATTTTGAATTCCCAAATTGAAATAAAATCTCGAAAATCCATATTTAACCATACTGAAGTATTTCTCAAATATCGTCAGGAGCGGAAAGTTTTTTACGCAGGTTTATTCATGAGTTTATGCAATAGTTCCAGCGTTCGATGAGATTCTTGGCCAGACATCGGCGCATTCTTTAGCGACTGGTCCAGTGACGGCAGATCCTTTCATTTCTCCTTTATTATTAACAATAACTCCGGCGTTATCTTCGAAATAAAGGAAAGTTCCATCTTGTCGTCGGAAGGCTTTAGATTGTCGGACGACAACAACTGGGTGTACCTGAAAATATATTTAACAACGGCGTTAAAAAATGAAAAAAATATTTTCAAATTTTTTTAAATACAAAAATTATAATAAACGCTACAATACCATGGTGTTTTAAAACAAAAATAATCTTTCAAAAATTTTAGGCGGTGTTGTTTAGTTCATAGACAGACACCAACTTCTCGAAAATGGCAAAAATCACAGAATTACTGTGGTAGCTTTATTTTAATGTGGCCCACCCTACTCAGTCATTTTTCTCGAAGACCATACCAGATGTGAACAAACGGTCTTCTCTTTATAAACGCAGTAATTATAGACACATTTTACAGATTATTATTGATTTTTGAAATTTTTATGCAAAAGATATTGCCGCCAAAACACCTTTTACAGTTGCATATTCCGATATTAATGTTCTGGAATGAAATAACAGTATTGCACGTTCACAGGGACTCAATTTGATTTCGCGTTAGAAATTTTAGTGCACTTGAAAAATTAATTTTTATAACTTGAATTGGAGTTTTATGGTGTCCTTGTATATATATTTGAATCGGCTTTCCTGAACAAACTAAGAATGCGAAAATGTTCATTTTACAATAGATCGCGAGAAAAGTGTTCAATTGGTCACTCTGAAAAAACAAAAAAAATTTGACCGCACAAACCAGCTCTACGGGCACTAGAAAAGTGCCAAAATCAATCCTTGAAAAGTTATGTTTAGCTTCGACTATTAACCGATTCTCATGATTTTTTTCAATAATCTTGTATTTTCATTATCTAAAGACTCTCAAGGGCGAATTTGAAATTTCCAGCTAAAACTGGGAATATGAATTTTTTGGTCAATTTCGAAAAAAAGTGCTTCAATCAAAATATATCGTCTTGACGTAAGCCAACTTTCTTGTCTGCGTTTCACTGGCTTTCTTTTGAGCCTTTAGATAATGAAAATAAAAGATTATCGAAAAAAAATCATGAGAATCGGTCAATAGACGAAGCCAAACATAACTTTTTAAGAATTGATTTTGGCACTTTTCTAGTGCCTGTAGAGCTCATTTGTGCGATAAAATTTTTTTTTGGTTTTCTTAGAATGACGCACTGAACTCTTTTCCATTCTCAGTTTGTTCAGGAGAGCCGATTCAAAAATATGTAATTTGCTTCAACCACCCCCTTAATAGCGATCTATGAAATTGATGAAGTTGTTTTTTTTGTTTTGTTTTAAGAGTATTTTTAATGTTTACTACATTCATAATTCCTTATAATGAAGTTGGATAAATTACCTTTTTACGGAGTTCTGGTTTACCCTTCTTTACGGAAGCCATAACCAAATCACCGGATCCAGCAGCTGGAAGACGATTCAAACGACCTTTGATACCCTGAAAATTGTTATTGAAAATTTGCAAAAAAATATGGTATGATTTTTATGTATAATTTTCAAGAAAATGTATTCAGATTTTAACCGATTCAGATAACAAATATCTAGTTTACGAACAATTTACCGAAATATTTCACATCGTCTTTTTTGATTGCAAAAGATACATTTAGATTTGAAAATATTTATTTTTCAAAAGACAAGTAAATATCAGCAATAATTCATCAAATCGAAAGAACATCTTGTGAATTTGACATCGGGGAAAAATTTTTTTTTAAACGAACGAACGTTAACGAGGGTATGCTTTTGTTGCAAAAGTTATATTCAAGAGATTAATCCTCAATTTGAAAAACACTGATAAATATCTTAAAATCTAATGAAATAATCTTGGCATAGAGTATTTGTACGCTGCATATTTGAGTTGTTTTTTCAATTTCAGAAAAGTTACCATTTTTAACTCAAAATAGGTGATTTCTAAAAACTGATTTCAAGTTCGAATTTAAATTTCAACAGACCATATTCTTAGTATGTAATGTTTTATTAGTTGTTTCAATAGTTTATGAGTAAAGACCCCAACCAAAATTCGGATGACTTTGCCAAGATTTCAATATTTTTAAGAACTTACGGCAACGGCGATAACATAAAGTGATTTGGCGCCAGTGTTATCAGCGCAGTTCATAACAGCTGCTACTGGAAGGGCCAGGGAGATATGGAATTTACCTCCTCCGCGTCCACCACGTCCACGTTTTGACATTTTGTATTATCCGATTTGTTTCTAGAAAAAAGGATACTTTTTAAAATATTTCTCTTTAGATATCGTCAGGGTCAGTAATAATATTAGATAATAAAAACATGGGAAAATGTAAAAAGAGAGGCATTGAATTAATTATTATGATTGGCCAAGAGCAAAATGTTTGACAGGGAGCACGTTCTTATTGGTTCGTGGGAAAAAGTGACTCATTGTTATATTTTAATTAATATGAGAATATAATAATTTAGTTTTTACGGTGGCTAAGATATTAATGTCGGAGAATCTATAACACGATTTTTTCAAATCGCATAATTTTTTTTGTAATTTCAACCCCCACCTGCGAAGACAAAACACCACGAAAAATTAAAAATAGCTGACCAACAGTTAATTTTTGAATGCCTCAAAAATATTTATTATGAACAATTCTAATAGACCCCTAGGGGTCTTTATTTTGGTCTGTGTTTGAAAACACTGTTGCGAAGGTGGAGGTTAAAATAAAATTTATCAAAAGAGTACTAATAACGTTTATAATTCAACGGTATCACACTTGCCTACCAATTCAAATAATTTTTAATAAAGCAATAATATTTTGAACTAAAAAAATCCGGAATTAAATATTCTGACTCATTAGCGGAAACTCTTTGAATCGAAGAGACCCGTTTTTCCTATGACAAACTATATGACTCATAGTATTCAAAACAATAGTTTTGTTACCTCCCAAATTATTCTAGAGCAGTTATCCAAATTATTTTGTAAATTCCCAAGCTCAAAAGTGATTTTTTTGGCATACACCAAAACCTTATTTGAAGTGACGATTTTTTAAAATTTTCATTCGAAGAAACAGTTTTTAAAAAGTGACCAATTTGTTATTAAATTTTTTCTGAACATATTTAATTTTTTTCAAATATTATTGCATTATTTTTTTTGTTGAATTATAATTATAAAAAACAACTAAATTGGTTACGTTATATTTTTCAGTAAAAATTACAATTTATTTTTTCAAAGTTTTTAATCCTATTTTTTTCAATCCTTCTAAAATCTTTCCACGTTTTTTTCTCTGCGTCGAATATGGTCCAAACTTTGCGGAATAAGATAAAGGATCGGGTGGTGTAATAATCCGTCCCGAATTCCTAATCCTACATTCCTCCAAGTCGAAATCCTTCAATTATCCAATTATTTTGAAAAAAAAACAATTTCTCTAGTTTTTCTCTTTTGTTCGTTTTTCGCAATTTTTGATCTCTCTCTTCCTGTAGGTATTGACAATACTGATCTCCTGGTGGGTTTCTCGGGGTTAAAATCCTAATTTTCATTTAAAAATCGAAGAAAAAACGTATTTTTTGGCTTTGTATGTTTGGATCGTATTGATTATCCCATGTGACTATTGAGCGGCCAATCAGAGGCGCGCTTTCTCGTAAGGGTGTCCGCAATGATTAAATATCGAATTTTGCACCGATATAGTTTCATTGCTAATAATACGCAAATAGCGTGGGAAAATTTTCTAGTTCTCGGATTTTTAGGGGCAAAACCATGAGAGGAAATTTTAGTTATACTTTACAGAAAAAAAAGTTTGACCAATGAGCTTGAGAATCAAGTTTCTTACCCATTTGAATTAACCAATGGTAATTGTGGATTTAATTCTTACTATTTTAGGGGGGTGGTTGATGCATCTTTGATTTTTTTTAATTGGCGCTCAGTAATTAATGAAAAATGGAAAAACTTCATTTATCATTGATCGAGAGAAAAGGCTTCAATTGCGTTGATTTTTTTGCTGACGTCTACAAAAATTGTTTTGCTAAACATTTTTTAAATTATGTTGAAATTGTAGCCCTTGAACAAATATAACGTTCAATTAATGAACTTCATTACATTTTTTTTTAATTTGTCAGCTACTGGTTGAAAATGAGAAGCCGTTTCTGAAATTGCCTTATGATTACGCTTCGAGATTGATGTTTTTAAAAAACAATTTCACGGAAAATGTTAGCCTTAGGGGTTGGTTGTCGGTTTTTAAGCCCTTTATTAGAATAATTTTTATGATTAAAATAGTAATACGGATGGACTAAAAGTTACCCAAGAAATCTCTGTGGCAATTCATTTTTTCCAAAACAATCTACCAAAATCTAGAATTTTCAAAATTCGATATTTTTGTTGCATTAACTGATTAAATTCCTATTCTACCATGATATGAACATTTTTTATTAGTGAATTATGCAGAAATGTCTTAATCGAATTCTAAATTTCAATTCTTTTTAGCACAATGTTAAACCAAATTATCGCATTTTACGCTGATTGTTCAAAATTTGATTGCCTGTAGCAGATTTTTTGATCAGTTACTCTCAGCTTCAATTTGGTGGTAATTTGTGTTCCGATCAGACCAACTTTTTATGCGTACTTTTCATTATCCAGATTCAATACATGCTTAATTCAATTTTCCTAGAAATTTTATTCAAAAATTCACTTCTCACCACTTTTACGCATTATATTTACTCTACCTTGTCGAAAAAATGGCTTCCATTTAAACATTCGCTAAAAGAAGATAGAGTTTTGAAGTCGAAAAATGCCAACATAGCGTTCTAAGTGAGATTTAGAAGAAAGTCAAAAATCGGAAAAAAACTCCTTCCATCACTTTTTGTTCTCATTTATTCGCTACTTTTGTTAATTTTGAGACGCTTTGTTGTGGGGCTAAAAGAAGTATAATTTTAAAAAACCGTTTAGTGCTCAGCAATAGACTCAGCCCACTGGCAGTGTGTGATGTAACAAGTTGACTTTGAGATGTGAATGTTAGACGAGCTAGTCCCAGAAGAGGTAATCCCTCAATTTTTACACTCTCCGTAGATTTGATCTGAAGGCGTGCCTTGAAGGTACCAAAAAGCGAACCACCCCCTTAAAACATAAATGGATTTTTTAAACGTTTTTTCATTTATAGGCAGTAGCTGACAACATTTTAAGAAATATTTTTGTACTGAACGTAATATTTTTAAGACGTACAATTTACACTACACTAAACATACCAGTTATTGGAAACCACTTTTCGCGAAAAAATGGTTTCCATCAAATGGTTATGGGTTTCCATTACATGGTAATTTTTGGCAAAATTTGTTTACAACCGAAAAATTGAAAATTTTTTTGAGTTGTTTTCCAAATTACATGTTCAGGGATCAATTATAGGGCAGCCGAAATCAACAAACTTTTTCGAAGAGTTTTGAGCAAAGAGTTTAATTAAACACCAAAAACAGAGTTTATTTTGCTCAAACATGCCTTGTTTTTTAAAAATGGTTTCCATAAATGATAATTCCTTGTCTTTTAAAAATGGTTTCCATAAATTGTAATGGGTTTCCATTACAAGGGGTTTCCATAAATGGTTAGTGTAATTAAAAAAATGTTTAGCAAAAAAAGTCTTACCGTTCCTACCTCAGTCTACAACCTCTACAAAAGTGAAGAAATCAAATTCTTCGTCTATGAACTAATTTTCTGGAAACGATCGTATTTTTTGAAAAAAAAACAATATCCGAATTTTGGTCAAGATTGCCAAAATCGAATTTTGTTGAAGTGATATTTTCATGGTGTAGTTATGGTGTCCGCAATGATTCAATATCGAATTTGCACCGATATACAGGGTGTAAGTTTTTTCCCTTCTTTTTCAAAATTGGATAAATTTGAATTCCGCCGTTTTGATTGGTTGAATCTGAGAAAGACGTAGGTTTTTGCCGAAATTAATCGTTCTCATTAGCGGATAGCAATTTATCCAATTTTGAAAAAGAAGGTAAAAATCATACACCCTGTAAATTCTTTGCAAATACTACTAAACTACCGTGAGAAAAATTTTCTAGTTCTCGGATTTTAAAAGGCCCAACCCTGAGAGGAAATTTTAGTTATAATTTGGAGATATAAATTTTGACCAATGAGCTTGAGAATCAAGTTTCTTACTCTTTTGAATTAACCAATGGTAATCGTGGGTTTCATTCTTACTATTTTAGCGTAAAAATGTGGGTAGTTTAAAAAACATAATACTTAGATTTCTAGTATTAGATTTCTTTTGGGCTCAGATGTACGAACGGTATTTTCAAAATATGGAACTGGAGCTTCTGATTAATGAAACTAGAAAATGTAACTTTTACAGTTGATGTACTGATTGAAATATTTTAATGAGAAAAAAATTACACAACGCTCAAAACTGTTTGTACTTTGAGGAGCTCAGATTGAGGTATTGAAAAAATAGTTTTTGATTTTAACATACATTCCCCTAAATGTCTAACGAAAATAAAAAGAACATTACATTTGCCACGATTGGCTAAATCGGTAAAACGATTTGAATCACATCTACGCCCATGAGTCATCTTTTGAGACGGTTTTCTGTTTACTTTTAGGGAACCGTATTTGAATAAAAATCTCGCACCCGAAAAATATGCGAAAGTTGCGGATGGCTCGACCAACCAGATACTAGCTTTCTTAGTGGTAAACTTCTTGCTTATTGGGATTTTTTACTTTATTAGTCTGCTTTTATAGGCGTAAGTAACACGTAGTTTTCTATCAAATTTGATTAAATTGAGGTAACCACCGAATAAGATATGTTTACAATTTCTACTCAAAATCGAAATAAATATTATTTTCACGGATTTAAGGGGGTACTCAACGGTTTTTGACATTTTAGATCGGGGCTCAGAACAAAACGGAAGCAATGTTATAGAAACTTCTGAAAAACCCTAAAAGGAAGATCTATCCTTTTGCTTCCCGACCAAAAGTAAAAACAAGAGTTTTTTTGAGCACCACCCAGCACCAAGTGTGGGAGTAAGAGTTCTAGAACCTGATTTTGACGGTAAATGATCTTAAGTCATTGTGCAACGAAATCATCAGCTTGTTCATTGTGCAAGAAATGTCGCCCTAGGCGCACATTTCCCCTTGGCACAATGAAATGCTGATATTTCTTGCACAATGAATTAAGAATCATGTTAAACATTATGATTTTTTTTTGCGGTGAAATCACAATGACAAGTTTGTCATTTCTCAACACAATGACTGTTTTTTCAAGCCATTTCCAAAATGACATTTTTTCAAAAGTATCATGACTTTTTTTTTAAAAATTTATGAATGACTTTTTTTTCAAAAATAAATGACTTTTTTTTCAAAAAATTTATAATGACTTTTTTTAAAAATAAATGACTTTTTTTTTTTCAAAAAATTTATAATGACTTTTTTTTCAAAAATAAATGATTTTTTTTCAAAATTTATAATGACTTTTTTTCCATAAATTTAAATGACTTTTTTTCAAAAAATTTAAATGTCTTTTTTTTGAAAAAATATTATGATGTCCTTTTTTCAAGAATCATAATACTTTTTTCAAAAATTTTTAATGACCATTTCCAAAATTTTTAATGACCTTTTTGAAAAAATATAATGTCCCTATTTTTCAAATAAATGAACTTAAATATTTTCAAAAAAATATTACTTTTTACCGACGTGTTGGCCATTTTTATAACATTATAACATGGACATTATAACATTCAAGATATAGAACGAAAGCTAGATATTCAGATTTCGACCTCAGCCGATTTATTACCAGATGGAAAATGACTCCAGATCGAAAAGAAAAAAACCAAATAAGTCAATCTAGATCCGAGCTCTGGAGATAGAGCTTCTAAAAGGTTTTTTCAGTTGTATACAGTGTATTAGTTTTAGTCACCAATGCTACGCTTTTTTGTATAATACTTGCAGACTTCGAATTAATTGCCCTATGAGTCATCAGGCTATGACCTAATAGGCTATGATCATTGGGCTTATGAGGCAAAATCATTTTTTGAAACATTCCAATTTTTTGGTCATTTTTAATTAAGTTTTTGCCAGGATCAAGTAAGTTTAAGCAAAAAATGTAGAATTTTGACCAAAAATAATACATTAGATCTTAATTAAAAGTTTTCAAAAATATTTTACCTCATGACACTACTACAAATGAGAATCAGGATGATATTGGTTCGAATCAACCAGGCACATCAAATCAAGAGAATTGAACTTTTCAAGAATACCCTAGTTTCATCATATACTGAAAGTATAATGCATGCGGTGTGGATTAATAAAAAATTACGCTTCAAATTGTACATTTAAGTTCTCCGCTAAAATTGTCTTAAAAAGTGTTGCGGTCTTTAAAAATGCGTAACCAAATACTTGTATTTTCATTATTTGTAACTTTAAAATGAAAGAAATATGTCCGTTTTTGCTATTTTGGCCAACTAACAGAAGATTTTGTTTTATGTTCAGGGATACGAATCTATTTTTAAATAAACGGTTTTTTCAAGAAATTTTCAGAATAAACTAAAAAAAAGCCGTTAATTGTCTTGAAGAAATTTATGCTTAAAAGCCCTTTAAGTTAAAATAATATACAGGGGTGTAAGGTTTTTTCGGCTTCTTTTGTGCGAAACTGGTTACACTTGATTTCCGGTCCGTTTTGATTGGTTGAAAATGCTGAGAACTTCTTCTGAACAACCAATCAAACGGCGGAATCAGTGTAATCCAGTTTGGAAAAAGAAGGTAAAAACCTTACACCTTGTATATGGCGTTTTTTAAAAATTCCGATATAAGTGTTATATCCGAAAATTATATAGCTTGACATGGAGGTGGATCGGTAATGCTAAAAATATTCCAGAAGAAATTGGGACAATGGACTCACAATTGTCTTGGACTCATCGGAGTACATTATAACGAAAGCGGTTTTACTTAATTGAACATTCTATTTCCGATATCGATCAATTGTGGGAAACCTTGGATGAGATAAGTGGACATGAATTAACAAGAGAAGAACTTTCCTAGAATATATATTAAAAGGCCGCTCAGCGAAGCAAAACAGTCAAAGACTTAAAAATATTTTTTATGTCGCAAAAAACTACGGGGAATCCACAGCTTTCACTTTCGGAAGCAATGAAAATAACTATTTACTAATTTAGCTGTCTGAATGTGATAACAGAATAAACAAGTCAATATAAATGTTTTTAAAAAAATGGTCATTTATATCTTTTTGTTTGAAAATACGTTATAGTCGATTTTTTGAAAAAAGGCATTATAATTTTTGGGAAACAAAGGTCATTAATGATTTTTTGCCCAAAATAGGTCATTATACAATTTTTTGTGAAAAAAAAGGTCATTAATATTTTTTTTGAAAAAAAGTCATTTAATTTTTGAAAAAAAAGTCATTTATTTTTGAAAAACAAAGTCATTATAAATTTTAACGAAAAAAAAAGTCAATTTATTTTTGACAAAAAAAGTCATTATAATCTTTTTAGAAAAAAAAGTCAATTTATTTTGAAAAAAACGCATTATAGAATTTTTTGAAAAAAAGTCATTTAATTTTAAAAAAAGTCATTATAAATTTTTGAAAAAAAAGTCATTTATTTTTAAAAAAAGTCATTTAAATTTTAAAAAAAATGACATTGTGTTGAGAAATGTGTCTTGAAAAAAATTCATCTGGTGTGAGAAATTTTGACTTTGAAAAAACAGGTCATTGTGTGAGAAAGGACAAAGTTGTCATTGTGATTAACTCATAAAAAACGTCATAATGACTTCAATGTCTTTTATTCTCGGAACGGCTTAATGGAAATTGATTACACTTTGTAAGAATAACAAGTACTACGAAGGTTGACAGTTATCGGAAATATTTTGCGAAATTTCGATCGGGACTTGTTCTAGGATAATGAAAAACTGATAATTTCATGATATTTTAGAATTGTAGATAGTTTTCTCAAAACGATTCGGTGTACATTTTTTTAAATTTGGGTATTATTTAGGAGACACATGTTCTTCTCAATTTCTAGGTGAAAAACTTTTTTTAAAACATCGCTCCTATATATAAAAAATGCAGATTAATTCAGACGGAAGTCAATTTTCATGATTTCTAGAAAAAATTTTTCAATCGTATTGAGCTGTAAGTACCAATCAAAATTAAAGCGCATAGTCTAGCCTGAATTAAAAAAATTTGCTTACGTCAGGTTGAAATTTTTGATCTCTATGATTCTAGAATCAGACAATTCTAANTTTTTTTTAAACATCGCTCCTAGTAATAGAAAATTGCATTTTGGTTCAGCCGGAAGTCAATTTTTGGAGTTTCTAGAAATTTATTTTCATCCGATTCTACCGAAAGTACCCTCAAATTGAAGCTACTGCAAAACTGAAGTAAAAAGGTGCCACTCACTTTTAGAATTTTTCATTAAAATTGAGGTTTATGTATTTTTTCTCAAAAAAATACTTAGAAAAAACTCGAAAATTTTGAGAAAAATCTCTAAATTTTTTTTTATGATAAGAGCAGAAATGCATATGTGGCCTTCTTGAGGCTATTTGGTGCAGTTATTATGTTCCTAACCTGAATTAAAAAAAACGTTGAGTACCCCCTTAATAAATCAAATTCGTTGGCCGCGACGGCTTCACAAATTAATTAAGTAAAATTATTTTTTACTCGGAATTGGGAATTATTTTCTCACGACACCGAGTCGCCTTCAAAGTATCGTTTTTTTAGTGATTTCACCGACCATGATCATTTATTTAAAAGTCAAATTTCCAGGAAAAACAAGTCTGCAATTTTTTTATCGAAAGGACATTTATTTAGATATTAAGGTTGAACTGTGTTTTATCAGAATTTTCTTATTTCTTTTTCGCATCATTCGTCCTAAATTTCAACTTGCAGGATTGTGCAGAAAATACAAGACTTACAATGAAATCTTTAAGAGGTGATTGTTGAACACAGAATTAATTGAAATGAGTCCTATCAGAGGATCATTGTGTAATGAATAATTTTGACATTTAAAAAATTGAATGGACTTTTTGATAGTTTTAATATAGGTAATTCAAGAAAGTACGTATTCATAAGAGAGTATCCGGTGTAAATATCATTTTCCCAACCAAAGTGTCTATCATTAGTAAATAGGGTGTCTATACCATTAACATTTCTGGTTTTGGAACCGACTCATCCGATCGAGCTCTGACATGGGCTATCTAAGATTGCTCAAAATGACCAGACATATTCAGGAAAAATGGTCCGAACCGGAGAATTTTCCACTTATACTGTCGTTTCTGTCCGCTTAGACTTACCCGGTTTTGTCCGCTTAGACCTATTCGGCTCTAAATAACCCCGTTTTGTCCGCTTAGACTCACTTCAAACCAGATTTTCATAAAAAATGCGTAGGTTTTGTCCGCTTGAACAGAAACCACAGTACAATACTACTTATGTGATCGGGAAAGACATGTCAAAAAATCAGCGCGAGATTTTTCCTGTCTTTCTATTTAAAATTCCATTCACTTTATTGGTCTCGTATTTAATTTTAAATGTTTTTTTCTTATATGTGTGGTCATTTTGAGCTATGTAAGAACTCAATCGAATAAGTCATTTCCAAAAAGCCGATATGGAAATGGTGGGGACACCCTATTTATTACCTAGAGGCACCTTAGTTGGGAAAAGGATATTCAAAAATAATTTTTACGTATTGATGAGCTAAGCATTCTCTGGTAGGATCTTGATAAAATAATGGATAATTGTGTCACCGCGTAAATCATGCAAGTTTTGTAAAGTGTTAATCATAGTATAAAATGGAGAGCATGTTTCCTTTCTGCTCTCCTTTTTCTTATCAAATGTTAAGGCAGAGCAAAAAGAAGTCAAATTCTCTCCATTTGATACTATGGCGTTAATTGCAGTAAATGTAGGCTCAGAACCATAAAGTGGTTTTCTACTGTGAAAATGAACGAGCGTTCTAGCGCATTAGTTTTAAAAGGGATTGAAAATTGTTTGGAAATGAAATTCTTTAGATAGCTATATAGATATCGAAAATTATCCCTATTCCGCCTTTCTGAGCACGCGTCATAACTTTGAGAAAGTGACCAATTAAATCGCGGGATTCTTGAATTAAGTCGACGATCGATTATCAGAATACTCAATTGTCGACTTAATTCAAGAATCCCGCTATATCATTGGTCACTTTCTCAAAGTTATGACGCGTGGTGTAAAATGCGCAGTAGGGATAATTTTCGATATAGATATCTATTTATTAATTGTTTAGATCTATTGACTCTTGCTGAGATCAGGTCGGGTCAGTTTTTCCCATTTTTGTACCGGAAATAAAAGTGTTTCAAGTGATTTCCCTGACTAGATAAATTAATAAAAAAAGGTTTCAATAACGGCCCTTCTATAATATTTTTCGGTTTCAAAGTCAAAATTCGTCATTTTTTGTAAGATTTCTATACCACAAAAATTTTCGAATCGTTTGCAAAAATAATTGCATAAAGGCCAATAACTCTCATTTTGAAACCTACTTTTTGCCCATTAGGTTGCTCAAAATTTTGTTTGTTAATGTGGAACATGTTTTAGCAGTGATTTACCCTAGGAGCGTTGTTGAAGAGATATTTCTTTATGTTCAACCATGGGTAAAACTTCCCGAGACCGATTTTTAGCGTTAATAATAAAAGGTTTTGGAACATAATTATAAATTATGAATCAAAACAAAACTTAAATGTTTTAAATTCAAACTTAAAATGGTTAGTTTACTATAGTGCCCTCAGAGTGAGATGTTTTACCTCGCTTCAAAAAGTGTGTTTTCCGACAAAAATGTTTTTATTGGCTCTATTTGAACGTGTGCTCAAAATTCGAGAAGATGCGATTCGAGAAGTATAAACAACGTGATTTCAAGTTTCGAATGACCAGAGTCTAGTAATGCACGAAAATTTCGATTTTCACGTTCATAGAGCTCTAAAGAAAACTAAAATTTCTGAATATTTGTTTCCAACCACAATTCTCAGAATTTTGCGGCGCTTTTTTTGAGCCCAATATTGTAATAATTTGAATCTAAAAATTTTTGGTCAATTTTGAAAATTCTGTACAAGATTTCATTTTTTTAAAGTTTACTGAACCTATAAAAATATTTCGACTGGTCACCTTGAATTTTTCATATACCTCTCCATGTTCGTTTTAGACTGGTGGCACCCTAGGCTAGACAAACAGAAACATAAAAATTTCTTGTATTTTTTTTATTCCTAAAATGTAGGTCGAGTGAAAGTACTTCAAGTCCCAGTTTCTCTACTCTCAGGACACTGAATGGTTATAATATTTAAGAAGGGATCTCAAGGGCCCTTGTTTCGCGTTCGGGTTTGACCCCTATTTTTAACAATCTTTTGGTCAACGACCTTATTTTCAGCGCCCGTATTACAGCATACGCGGAAGCGAAACTAGGGGTCTGGAGATCCCCATCTTATATGCTCAAAACAAAATTTTAACCACTCAAAATGCGTTTTGAATAAAAAATGAATAAATCTCACCATAAATGATGGGTTTGCATAATCTAACTGGACAATAAATAAAAGTATAAGTTTGACGAAAAAAAGTTCTAATCTCTTACGCTTTCATCTCGCTACTTCCAGGGCTAGGCTTCACCACTTGCACTTTGAAGGCCACATAACTATAAATAAGCGATCCAAAAACTGAAATATTTATCCCCAGAAAATTCAGAAGACTAAAAATGTAATCGCCACCGATAAGCATTCCGACGTAGGTGACCGAGAGGTTTTTGAGACAGCCTACTACAGTGGTAGTCAGCGAAGAGTTGTATTGGGTACACAGGACAATACTGTACATTAGGATGAAACCCATGATACATGACATAGAGAATTGGACGAGAAAAGCGGTTGTGTAACCAGTGAAACCAGCCACTTTTTCAAAATCACTTTAGACCGGGATGACACGATTTTATCAAAAATTCACAAAAATACGGGACAATAATGAAGCGAAATAATTAATAACAATAAAAAATGATTTTCTTACAGGTATAGTGGCGCTTTAATGTAAAAATTACCGTTTTATATGGGAGGCAAGAAATTTCATTAGGTACATGATGACATGACAGTATGAGAGCGTGGGTATTTTTCGCTTACCAAAAATTTGTAGTTTAGAAACGGTTTACAAAAAAATTCAGCTGTTAAAACTTTGTCAGGTAGCTATTTTTCAGATCCCCTTCTTTTCCAGAAAAACCTTAGTAGGTATTGCAAAACTGGTTTGTGCATTAATTAGCTGACAAAATATTGACCGAAAATGATGTTGTTAATCAGCAAAAAACCGGTAATTTACAAATTTTAGAGGTATAAAAAGTACTCTCGAACTTTTTTATAACTTGATTGAAATTTTAGCCAATTTCTCTTTAATTTATTTAACTATAAACACCACGCGTCCCTAATCACAAAAAAATTGCTGAATTTGTAGTACAAATTTTGTACAAACAAAAATTAAAAAAAAATGCGTGAAAATTGTTTACTTAAGGGGGTAGCGGTCGCAAAAATGTACTTTTGTACTC